>WEIU01009870.1:291210-336448 GCA_013389925.1 Aegithalos caudatus
GGGGCGCAGCCGCCGCCGCGGGTGAAGCGCCGGCCGGCGAGGGCAAGGCCAGGGCGCTGCTGCTGCCTCCTCGCTGCTCCCCAGGACCACCCGCATCGGCAGCTCTCAGGGCAAGGGCACAGCCAGGGAGAGAGGGACGGAGGTTTCCATTCATCGCCCACAGCCCCGAGGGCAGAGCTGCCGGAGGGCGCCGGGTCCGCGGGCACCTGCCGGGAGCGCCTGGTTCTCAGTAAGGGTATCCCCAGGGTGTGCTCCAGAGTCCAGCTTTCCTGTGTTAATTAGCAGTATCTATTTAAAAAGATAAAACTTCTTATGCATGCATGCAAAGTTTACCACTAACAACTGTGTTTAATTTTAGTCTGAGGAGGGGGCTCTAACTAACCAAAGTACTATATTCTAAACTGTGTTTTGAACACTAAAGTGCAAACTGAAATGCAAACTGTCATGCAGTAAATGGAAAAAAAAAATAAAAATTGAGTCTCATTGTAGCCAGCACAAATATTTTACGGCATCCTAAACAAGGACTGGAGTTGAGAAAAGCATCTGCAGACCCAGTGCCCTGGGATCTGTGATTAGACCAAAATTGTGGGCTTTCACAAATAAGCAGTCCTTGGGTATCTACAGGTCTTTGTCGTGAACTGACATGCAGCTTTGCAGCTTTCCTGACCGAACACTTATTGCTGTGGTGACGGTCACATGTTCCTGCCCTGGGGCTGACAGCAGCGATGCATGAGCACACGCATAGCCGTGAAGCCAAGGAACACCTGTGAAGGAGGCGTGGTTGCTGTCTTGTTTCCTGGCCATTTTAAAAGACACTGTTGCTTGTGTTTAATTTTCATTTCCTTTTACTAATGTTGCCACAGGGTAAATAGTTTTTTGAGCAACAGTTTATTTTTTTTTTTTTTTCATTCTTGCTTCATTGTGTTTTTGTCTTTATCTGAAGCCTGAGCAAATATTTAAAACAGTGAATGAGGAGACAGGTCATGGAGAAGTTGAAGCTCATGTTCCAAATTCCAAAATCTCTGAGTTGAGTGAGCCTGAGGTTTTCTGCAGCAGCCTGTATACTTAAAACTTCATGATATTGAATAAGTTCTAAACCCAGTTATTATAATGTGAGGTTTTCTAAGCAATTCTGTGACTTGCCCTGCATTATCTTCCACTTAGCCTCATGTGCATATAATTTGTCTGTACTGAAAGTTTTGTGCATTCATTGACTTTTTAATGACCATTAGGCTATATGTTCCAAATAATTCTGCTTGCAGGATTTTTCTGATGTGTCCAGTGCTGTTGGAGTACAGTCCTTTAAAAATATTGCATCAAGATTACTGTGTAACACTTGAGACCTCATGCTTATTGTTTGTAAACCCTTTGGGAGCAGCCTAATAGACCATCATAAATATTTCTCCCAGCATCTTTCATTCAGAGTAATAGCAATTTCTTCTAAGCGTAGGAATGCTCGTGCATAGCAGAGAAATAATAAACACCCAACATGAGGTGTTATCATCAGAAGTTAAATAAAGCCTTATGTCAAGTTTCTACATTTTGTTGACAAAGTAATGGTGCAAACTCTGTGTGTGTGTGGCAGGCTCATTTTAAGAAGCTGGCTAATAATAATAAATTGTGTTTGGCTTATGTAATGATCTGAACAGGATATATTTCTTACACAAGTCTTTTTGCCCCTTACACACTTCCTCCTGACCTGACCAAAAACAGGCTGGTTAATGAACTGTATAATCTCTTAAAAGGTTCCCACATCATGTGGAAGAAGTTAAAAACACTCAGCCACCCTACAGAGTGAATTTTGACCTCTTAAGAGTTGGCAGCTACAAGCATGGCAGACCCCACATTGTACACTGTGCTCCCCATCCTGGCACCTGAGTATCTCATCCCTTCTCCACAGGTCACAGAGTCTATGCTAACAGTGTGGCACAGGAGCTCTGGCACATGGCAATAGCCACGGTGTGTGCACCTGCCCTGCTGTGCCTGCAGGGCTGGTGGAGCTCGTTCCAGTCCACTGTCACTGCAGCTATGCCATGTGCCAGCTACACAAACCTCCTTCATGCTCAGGACCTGCATTTTCCAAAGAGAGCACACAACTTTGTGCAGTTGACAGAATGTATTCACTCATTAAACTGTTGTGGTGTGATGATATAACTGAAGCTGAGTTTCTTAGTCCTGCTTAAGCAGGTCTTCCTCCTTTTGAAAGGACTGTGGCTTCAGTGAGTGAGGAGGCTGGGCATAAATAGCAGTGAACTGTGCCCAAAATTCTATATTCTTATCATATTTTTTAAAATTTGAAAACACATTAAAAATACATCCATTTTAACACATTCAGAGTTGTTTTTCATTATCTACACAATGACATTTACAATGGACCAGCTACCAAAACACTAACTTCAACATCTCTTGGGAATGAATGGCTGGGAATGGTCTCTGCCACATTCTGTAATCCAGCAGGAGACGGGAATGGCATAAAGAACTGGGGAAGTTGGAAAGGAATGCAAAAGCGAAATTTCTCAAATCAAAGCAGTTCTACCTTTTATTCAACAGCTGATGTGGAAGCAGAAATTGCAAAGTTGGGCTAAAAAGAGTATGAGGAAGATGAGGGGAGGAGACCTGAGGAGGGAGAAGTACAGGTGTGCAACTGGGAAAAGAACACTGGAGAGTGTGTGGCAACAAGTTACCATTGGAAACTTGCATCTGGATTACAAAACCTAGTTTGTAGGCATCATTTTAATTTTTTTTTTTTGGTCACAATTTCATTAATCCTAATGGCAGGGGTGGAGGGGGACACAATATCTCATGAGTTTTCATCCAAGTCAGATCCCACAGCCCTGTTGTGCCACATATATGCTATACCTTATTTCACTGTGTTAGTGATATACTGTCAACAATTTCCTTTGCTGAGATTTGTGCTTTCCCAGCACTTTACTATTTGTTGTGGGAGTTGGCAGGATGCTGGCACCAGAACTCTGTGAGGTTGAAAGAAGTTCAAATGTTGACTTATGCCTCCATAGATATTAAGTGACATGCTGTCACTTCAAATGTAATGTTTCTCAGATTGAGCAAGGGGAAGTGTTTCAGGCTATTATTCTGCAGCAAGGACATCTGCCTGCAGGAGCTATGCAAGATACCTAAGGAGTGTTTAAAATCTGAGGTGCGTTAATTTTGAGTGTATTAACAATGGCTGCATCTTTTCCTTGTTTTTCAGAATTGGTCTGGGAGTCTTATTTTGGCCTCCTTAATTGGTGCTTTTGGGTCGTCTTTTCTTTATGGTTACAATCTGTCGGTGGTGAACGCTCCCGCAGGGGTAAGTGACTGACTAAAGTGGAATTTAATGTCAGTAGAGGGCAGCCTTGCCCAGCTATTGTGCTCAGCATCCTGCCTTTATACTCCTGATTACATTGTAGAAGGGGATTAAATCTCGTATAGTAACATTCCCTTACCCAAAACTTTCTGCTTCCCGTGAGGTTTTCACATAAATTCAGTAACTGTCAGAGAGCTAAATGCTGCTGTTGAGGTAAATGAATGCACACGGTTGTTTCTAATTCTCCCAGGTCCAGGCTAGTCCTGAATCTTCTTGCACACTTTTATGTGATAAAGTATTTTTAATATCTGACTGGTGAGTATTCAGTAGCTTCATGCACATGTTCAGCAACTTCTGTTCACATCATTCAATTCTAGAGAGTTGCACAACATTTCATTCCCACAGTACTGATATTGTAAATAATGCTTCTGGTTTCCTCTTAAATAATGGGCCTCCTCTTCTGTGTTTTGTTGTGATGCCTTGTTTGGTTCTGAATTCTGACTTCTGGGTTGACCATCTGTTGGCTGCAAGATGTGGGATAGGTTTGATGAATAGAGCACTGTGAAATCAGTATATAAAATCTGTGGGGATTTCATAAAAATACCAGTTATTACAAATTGAAATCTGAACATCTTGTTTTTACACTGGCTGTCTAGATACCCTCAATTCAGTCAAACACAGTAGGAAGCAATTCAGTGGAGTTGCAAACAACACTATTTTGAAAAGTGGCTAGTAAATACCGCAAATTAACTGTGAAATTTCCATCTCAAAATAGTTCCTTTCCAAAGCTAAGGACCTTCTTTTATGAAAATCTCCTATTAAAATATGTGGCTAGATTTCTACCTAAACAGGTCTTTCATCTTAAAGCTGGATGCAATATTTATGCAAATAACAAAAGAAGCATTTTTAAAATTTATGTTTCATATGTAGATTTTATTTGGTAAACTGTTGACCCAAAGGAGTAGGAAGAGACTCGGCCTATAGAAATGTTAGTTGCTTGCTTTATAACTTCTGGGGGTTTTCTTCAAGTTCCTGATGTTTTATGTACTGGTAATTCAAGATTGGATAAACTGGATGTTAGCATGACATGACGAGGCATCATTTCGTCTTGCAGTCATTGGAGGATAAACATGGCTTAGAAAAAATCAGCAAGAAGCTGTAATTCTGTGAGCAATGGTATTGATTATGTTGATGGAAAAATCCTTCCTGCACTGCCTTGGGGCTATCAACAGAGAAGTGAGAATGAGCTGATTTCTAAACTTCTAAGTACCATTTTAAAAATGAACTGGCCTGGTAGTCAAAGCTTTTTCTGTCACTTTCTTCAGGAATAAGGGAAAGAAAGGCTGATGGAATGTGCTCCTTGGCAGTACTCAGAGAGTTCTCTTTGAACCATGCAATAGATTACAGTGATATGGGTGGGGAGGTTGAAGATGTACCCCATGACAAATGCTAAATTCCAGGTTCTGTACTTAATAACACTTCCAGGATTGTCTGGCTTTGCTTGAATTCTTTCAGCTTTTGGGCTGAAACTGGGCACCATGCTGATGGCTTTGGTCATATCATTACGGGTATGCATTAAGTCTCCCTTGGTGTTTCAGTGTTTAATTGAGAACTTTGTATCTCTCTTATTTGAGTTAAGCCATACATTAAGGGCTAAGGAGTACTCCTACGACAAGGAAGTTGTGTAGCTCAAGAATAAAATACCTTCTGTCCTCTTTCCCTCTCTCTAACTCCAGGATTAATGTGTGCCATCCATTTGCCTACAACAGACCACTTTTCTGTCCCTGTCCCTGGAGCTGCAGTGACCAGGTTGAAGGGAGGAGCATAGGCTGAGGTCATAGCCATGGTGGGGAACAGTGAGCCATATCAAAGCTGTGCCTCTTGCAGCACAAGAAAAAGAACCTTTGCCCCATCTGTCTTCTGTATGTTACTAAATCAGTCTGCTGCAAGGTGACCCTTTGGGAATACTGATATGGGATGACTGAGAAGCACCAAAGCAGAGCATCTTGTAGCTGTAGATAAAAGCAACCTTGTAAAAGGTTATAATGGGAGTGCAGCAATTCCTACAAGTCATAAACTTGGTAGGACAAATTACTTCTTGTGGTGACATGCAGCTTACAGCTGACACTGTCAGATTGTTCTTCTCTCCCTAGGATGCTGGGTATCTTCTGCCCTGTTTACTTCAGAACTATTCCTCTTGGTGCTGAAGTCCTCCAGTCCTTCCTTTGAGAGGCAGTGAAAAAAGGCTTGATAATGAGAGTTGACTAAAACACAGAATGTTTCCAGAATCCTCAAACTGAGCATGTCAGCAGGATGTCAGCAGGAGCTGATGGAGTGAAGGAAGTTAATTTAAGACTGGAGTGTTAAGGAACTATTTGTAAATTCTTGTGTCCATTTTCTTTCAGTGCCACAAATTGTGTCAGCTCACCAAGCCACAGGGGAATTCTCCTGTAGTTCTCACTGGTGGGCTCTACTTCAGGTCATCTCCTGAGCCAGAGTTAGTCTGACTTCCTAATTGTTGCAAGGGGGAAATAAGCTGCACATACTCTGTTCAGAGCTGAGATTACTTCCCACTCAGTTCCCTGTAGTTCTGTGGGAAAGAGCGTGGCCCATCATAGGTATCATTCCCTGAGAAATCCAGAGTTACAAGTTTCCATGGGCTTGTTCAAAGAGTTACCAGAATTTATTAAAAACATATGGGAGCATTTGGCAGTAGGAAGACAAAAGATTTAATTGAATACAAGATGAAGCTTTTTCTGAGCTGAATTTCTAGAGTTCATTTCATGGACTGGTTGTGGGCAGTGTCTGTGAAACAATGATGGGCTTTGTGCTCTGTGCAGGAAGCAAAGTCCCTGCTACTTTCTGCTTTGTAGCCCTTGCCCTCTTCCTGCAGGAGGCTGCAGCTCTGAGTTCCTATGGCACAAACATTCAGCCTGCTGTGACAGCTGGTTCAGCAGTTGTCACTGTGTGGGAATAACCTCTGTAACTAGGGGTAAGACAAGGAAAATATTTCTCTTGTTTCTAAAATATATCCATTAGATTAATATATATAAAACTTTGCATATTCCTTATATTCCTCTTCTCTTTCTTATCCCAGCACTATTATCATAATGAACTGAGGGAGGTAAGAAAATAAGATACTGATATCAGTCAGCTACCATTTTTGGTAGGCTTTGTTTAGGGGCTAAAGTTTTTGTATACAGTGTTATTGAGTTGAGTGTTATTGAGACACCTGACCAAAATCCCATAGGAGCTTTTGCACAGAATTCAATGGATTCATATCCAGTGCATTTTTTCTACCAGTTTGTTTTTTGTTTTTTTTTGTGTTCCTCTCCTGAAAACCTCTGGTTTTTTCCTATTTCTTGGCAATGGGAATCCCAAGAGACATGCTAGTACAAGACAGAACATCCATCTGTCTGTTACTAGTGAGTGGTTTAGTTTGTACTTTCTTATCTTGAATATTTGCAGTTATTTGATGCCTCCTTGTAAATAACTAAGCTTTGCTGAGAAAATTAGTCATAACACAAGGGGAGAGTAATTTACATACTATTTTTAGCTGTTATCATTAACAAGAAATGCTAATAGTGTTCTAAAAGTGTTTTCTCTTACTATTCATTACTATCAGAAATTAATTTCAAATAGAGAAGAAGATGTCTGAATCTAAATATAATCTGAGCATTGGTCTTAAAGAACTAAGATGTTACTACTTGATTTAATGGCAAATTCATTTGGAATCTTACTATGAGACTTCTAAATTATTCAAGCATCAAATTGACTTATTTTTATTTTTAATATTAGTTTTAATGTGTTGTTTTTCCTTTCTGTTTAGAAACATTTAAGATAGGATGGGAGAAATAAGCCTGTTCTCCTTTTGATTCAGGGCACAAGAAGTTTACTAGAAATTTGCCAGATGAAAGACAAGAAATTGTATATTCTACCTTCATCTTTCTTAGGTATTCTGTAGATGGAGAGGTGATGATTCAAAGCAAAAGCCCTTAAACAGAATATTTCATGTGTCCAAGACCAGACTTTAGCTAAAGTTTGAAGTTCCTAGTTTGAACAGGGAAAATGTAGTGGCTTATTAAGCTGAGTCTTGTCCCAGAATAGTTTAGGAATTGTTACATTCTGAAGAAAATCACAGAAGAAACTGGGAAGAAATCCCAAGACTGAACTTTTGATAGTGTAGAGCTTAAGACCTTTTCCCAAGTGTGTTGTGCCCTTCTGCTGTAGTGACTGCAACTTCCTGGTACTGTGTCCTTCCCGGAGCATCAGGCACCACAGTGGCATTTCCCTGGTTTTGAAATGGTAGCAGCATAAAAACAAGAAAGCTTGACAAAATAGAAAGTAAATATGTGATGTCTCTGCAGGCAATACAGAGACTATGCTAAAATGCTGTCCTGGAGCTATGATGTCTTTACCTTTTAAAAAGATGAAGAACTTAGTCTAATTAAACACCATGAGGGGGAAGGCATCCTTCAAAAACCTGTGAGAAAAGCAGAGGAAGAGTGTAAACGTTGGCACGTTAAAGGCTAAAGAGTGATCTCATCCCGGACATTCTTGAAAAAACCCCCAATCCTGTGGGGTTTTTACCCCACCTGGTTTGGTATCACCTGGTAGTTATAAATGTATATGCTTGGACTGATTCAGTTAGTTTTATTGCAGTTGGATCTATAAATGAGGCCCTGTTTTTTGGAGGAAGAAGACAGAAGAGCAAGAATGATTCCTGCAAGAAAGCTACTGGGGGCTTTCTGAGTTTTTAATTCTGTTTCTTTCAGTTTTCCTAAAGTGTGATTTTTTTGCACATATTTTTATTATGTATTTTCTTTTCAGTATATCAAGAAGTTTTACAATGAGACCTGGGAGAGGAGATATGGCTTCTCAGTGGATGAAGGCACGCTGACGCTCCTCTGGTCCATAACCGTTTCTATTTTTGCCATCGGTGGCCTTGTGGGTGCCATCATTGTTACCCCAATTGTGAAGTTCTTTGGGAGGTAAGTGTTTTGGAAAACTTGCATTTTCCAAAGTAGTTTCTCAGTTAGTCTCTCTAGAAGGTTTTACTTTTACTAAAAAAAAAAAAAAAAACACTTTAAATTCTGAAAGCTTACTGTGCATCATAGGAGTCACAGAAGCTATTTGCTGTGAACGGGCAGTGGGTTGAGATGTCAAGGAGTGTCACTTGTCAGGTGTGCCAAAGGAAAATAAAAGGACTGGCAGAATCATGGTTCATGAATCTACTGAGTATCTTATTGTAAATGAACAAATCTGTCAACATATCTCATTTGCTTCTTAACAACATTTGCTATCATATGGCAATAAAAATTTACTCTTTTTTCAGTCGTTGTGTCAAAATACAATTTGAAGAACTGTTCATGTATGGCCTTCCCCAAGAAGTGGATATGCCATCCATTCTGTACAATGCAGTATTGACTAAGCCTTGACCATAGAGAATATGAATGTTTTAGGAATGTTTGTGTTGGTGTGTGTTTGCAATTTTGCTACACAGTCTTTCATACAGTCATACAGTCTTTCAAATAGAATTTTTGTGTCATACAGTCTTTCAAATAGAATTTTAAAGGTAATTTATATTTTACCTATATTTACAAGGGCATGAAAAAGCTCCCCACAATTGTAGCATTCATCATAAGTGCTGATTTGGATCTTTCTTAATTGTAAAGTCAATATTATTTGATATCTTTTAGTCAGTTAAATCACAGGAAAACATCATCACAGAGGCTTAAATATAAGTGTAAACTTCCAGTGTTCCTACTTTCCCATTTTACATTTTGACTGTTTCCTCTATACTTTCCTAGGTCTATTTTTCATTCTCCCAACTTGTCTCTATGCCATTTTTCATCTCAAAGAGTGTATTTTCAGATTCTTCCATTCCATGTTTACAGCAAGTCAATATTCTTAGCTGTTACCCATTCCTCAGGCATTTATTTTGTCATTTCAGTACTCGATTTTCAATTTTTAAATATTTTCCATGTTTTCATTTTTTTAGGTTTTCAATTTCTTTTGCCAAATCATACATTTGGCTTTAACACACTTGTTAGAATTATGAAACTGTGCCTGACTCAGATTGATTAATTCTCAGAATATTGTTGAGTCTTTATTAAAATAAAGTGAAGTAAAAATGGGTTCACAGAAGGTTAGAGTTTTCAGTGAAGTGTAGAAGAGCTGTTCTAGTGTGTGCAGGTTTTTAAAATGGTGGCTGATCTCTGTCATAGATACACCATTTATATTGAAGCTGCTCAGGTTTCCAGGGCAGACTTTTACCCTTGCAGACTCTGCCCCTGTTTATTATGTTTGTCTCCATTAAGCCATGAAAACAGCTCAGATACAGGTACAGCGGATGAGTGCGGGAGCAGAGGTGGGAAGGGGCTGTGTGAATAAAGGCTGCTCACCAAAGAGTGGTTCTTGAGCTTGGTGTTAACACTGCAGTGTGTTTGTCTGGTCTAGGAACCCAGACTGACATGTCATTATGGTAACTGAGGAGCACACAATGAAATGTTGACAGAACAATAAAATACTGTGCTGTTAAATTGCTCAAGTGTAGGTTGGAGGGTTGTATGTATGATAAAGCTGAGCTCCATTTACACTGACACAGAATAATGAGCTAAGGGGGATTAAAAGCACTAGTCAGAAATAATGTATGACTTTAACAGAACAATTTTGAATCATATTGCTGTAAGGTTAAAAACATAAATTCCAAATCACTAGATTCCTAGTCCCTATTTACTTCAAGAGACGTAGAGTAATTTTTTGAAATGGAACCTCCACCCCATGAACATAATTCCCAAGTTCAGATTTGGCTTTGACACTTCTTATTTTAAATTCTCCTCTTCTAATGAAGAGGGTCTGCTGTTGTTTATCCTGAGCACCCAGACCAATATGCTCGAGGGATTGTTCAGGTCACTTGTAGGGAGACGCATTAGGCTGAGCATCACAACAGGCTCCTCTCGTTGGTACCACAGCCAGTGGTCACACTCAGTGCCCTCAGTGAGAGGCAATGTTTGCTAATCACTTTTTATTTATAGATATTTAAGAATAATAGCTTAGTTTGCTTCTAATATAACTAGATTTAACTGCCATGGTTGGTACCTAAACCATCTTTGCCTTTTAGGAAATGCACACTGGTGCTCAATAACGTGTTTGCAGTGGCAGCTGCGTTGCTGATGTCCCTGTCCTTGCTGGCTGGGTCGTTTGAAATGCTCATCCTGGGCCGCATTATCATGGGTGTTGATGCAGGTAAGCTTTGGTCACACTCTGCATGTCTGAAATGCTTGTGCCATGCACACACTTTCTCCTCCTCCCCGGTCAGAATTTGTTTAATGTCAAAGAGATAGTCCAGGGATTAGCTGTAGCCACACTGATTTCACTGTGAAAAAATGACACACTAAGGGCTGGAGGATCTGATGTTTGGAGGAGACACTGGAATGGATGCTACCACTGCTAACAACACTGGTTGTCTCCCCACCTTTCCTCTTCCAGCTGTGGTAGAGTGCGTTTGTTTCCATGCCATGAAAATCCCTTGACTAGGAGAGTGTGTTCTGTTTATTAACACTGCTTTTTGCTGTGTTTAGAAGTTGTTGAATCCCATTCTAATACCTGCAGGCCTAGGGAAGGTTTGGTACCTCAGCAATTGTTCCTAGGAATATGGTCTTCCCAGTTTGAAAGTAAATCATGGAGGCACTGCAGAAGCTTGAAGGAAAGGTTTCTGCTAATTTTTATCTCAGATTATTATCAAGCAACCAAATTTCTGGAGCTGTGCAAACATTGTCATTGTACTGACCAGGGTCATGCATTTGTTTGTTCTGCTCCTGGCTTTAAGCAGCATTCCAACTCTTATTCTATGCCTGTTGTGAAGAGTTCATTGCAGCTAAAAGCCTGTATTGAGGGGAACATCTGCTAATAATGTTTACAGTAAAAATGCTTCATCTGATAATGCTTGCTCTGTCTGACTGATGCACTGAGCTTTTCTTCCCTTACCCTCACCAGTGTTAACATGATTTTGCTTGCTTTGGGATGAGCAAATTTAAAACATAAAATCTGTTCTGGAGATTCTCATCTCTGAGTAACCTTTGGTACTCCACATCAATAAGCAGCCTACGCACATTGCTGGAGATCTGTAACAGATAATCAATCCCATAGTTATTAAATGGTGTGAGAGTAATTAGACATGGGAAAATAATTCATGTTGTATATGGATAGATATATATCTCTTCCTTGCATATTTTTATGCCACCCTTGTGAGCAGATTATCACTCTGGCTTGCTCCTTTCAATAGAAATTTGTTGCATAACTGGCATAATAAAAATGTTTTGACTTAATATATGGGTTTTGTTCTTCCTTTGTAGGCATTTCCTTAAGTGCCCTCCCCATGTATTTGAGTGAAATATCTCCTAAGGAAATCCGTGGTTCATTAGGTCAGGTCACAGCGATTTTCATTTGTATTGGTGTTTTCACTGGTCAAGTTTTGGGGCTGCCAGAAATATTTGGGCAGGTAAGTATCTAACAGACTTTTTCTATCAAAAACACAAGCATGCTCTAAGTGTCATATTTTCTTATTTTGACTGGATTCTTTACAAAAATGGAAAACAGAAATACTCCTTAAAAAAAAAAAAAAAAAGAAAAAAAAAGTACTTTGAAAAGTAGTTTCCTACATGTCTTCTAAAAGCACGTACTAAAACCATGACAAAGTTTGGTAGATGTGGACAGCAGTTTCAACAGCTTGAGTGGCTTGTGTATGTCCATATGCAGATCTCCCTCTCCCCCTTTCTTAACGTATATCCATTTTTGTTGGTTTTCAGTTTCTTTGGGCACCATGGAAATGCTTAAGTGTTTTTATATTTTTGATCTCTAATTTTTCAATGTGAGACAGAGCTGAAAAAGGCTTGGTTAGACTTATTATGGGAACCTGAATTGGAAGGCTCTTGCTTGGTGGTTATAGTGTTCCTTTTAGTGGAATCCTTGTCCTGCATTTAGACTAAGTGATAGAAGGGCAGAGTTAACACACACCTTTATGGAAAGATTATCTAATTCAGATAAGAGGCTGTCTTGCTGTCATAGGCTGAGATTAACTTGGTGGCCACTGGATGTCATCATTACTCTGAATAAATGAACTCAAGTTTTGTTCAGGCTGGCAGTTGGAAATACAGAATCACACAAGGGGTAATGTTGGAAGGAATGACAATGGTCATCTGATCCAACCAGGAGCTTTCCATTCGGAGATGAATCTTCAAGGCAGTGTGTAGGAAAGGTCTGCAGCAATCCTCTCACAGTGAAACTTGAACACAGAATCACTTATGACAGCCAGTAAAGTAGTAAGGAGTTTGAAAGTGAGAGGAGCTTGTCCTTGTCCATCCAAAGGCAACTCCTTTGTAAATGCATGATACCATCCTCCCTGACACTTTTATTTTTTTTTTTTTGCCTGACCAGCTTTCTTATTCTGTCCCTTTATTTTGTTCAGCTCTCCTGAAGGCAAATGATTTGATTCAATTTACCCTTTATTGAAGGATAGATTGCTCTCCTCCCATCCAAAGCAACATACTATAGGAAAAAACTTAAAATGCTTTTTATTGTGTGGTTTCTAGATGTCCCTTCTCTTGTCTTGCAAGCAAGTCTATTACAAATGACTGTATGAAATTTCAAGAGGCCAATTTGCCTAGAATATGGCAGCTCTTATGTAGCAGGAGTTTTTTTGAATTTGGGTTTTTGAAAGATGCATACACTTTTAAAGGTGAAGTGTCATGCAAACTCTTATTCCTTGATTTCAGCTCATTCTTGCTGGTTTTATTTCTCCTCTTGCTTTCCTTTCATCTCCGTTGTTGCCACTACCAAATTATGGAGATAGTGTGTCTGCTTCTACAACATGCTTTAGTGTGAATTTAATTAATATCATGCCATGAGAGACAGACATTAATTTATGCAAGAAGAAATATGCTTTATCTGTAGAATTAGTTTTTTCAGGATGGGTAACATCAGCACATAAAATAAACAAAGTTTTGGCTGATGTGACTTACAATTATTTCCAGCCAATTTATTGAAGGCAGCTTGAATACTCTAGTTGGATACGTGGGCAGGTTTTTTTCTTTTAATTTCTCTTGGTTTCAGTCAAGGCGGGATTTTTTTCCCTAGATTTGTGGGATTCTCATTGAAATTCCTTCAGTGGGAGGTAGTTTTTATTTTGCTGCTCTGTACTTGTTTGTTTCTTATCAGAATTTGTTGTAAATAATACTAGCTACAAATTCTTCTGTCATGGTTTCATAAGTTTTCTGCTGAGATCTGTCATGTGTCTATTACTTGTAAATTGAGCAAATATCTAAGAGGTTATCATCCACAGTATCTAAGCATTGATGGTTTTGAAGAAAGGAGGGATAAAAACAGAGATAAGTGTCCTGCTGCAAGAGACTCTTTGAAAAAGGGATAAAGGATGGACATGAGGAGGGCTGTCAGTGTGCTGGGGTCCTTCTTGTAAGAGCAGGTAACAGCAACACTACTGTGTGGTCAAGTAAACAGAGGGAAGGAGAGGAGCTGACTGCACCTTGGTAACCTGAGAAAGAAGGAATAGAGTGGCTTAATCTCAAAGGCAATATGGTTACAAGAATAATTTTTATAAATATTGTGTGAATAATTGCATGTTGAAATTCATCAGAATGATGTTTGGAACAGACTGCTGGCTGAAGTAACTTGAGCAGAAAATTAAAATTTTAAATTGGAGCTTGATGCATTTATGTGGATTATATAAGGTTGTTGCCTTCAGTGGTCCTGTAGAAGTCTCTCCACAGAAAAGGAAAGTGTTTATGTTGGCTGTGGGGCATAGTGTTAACAAGCATTTATTAACAATCTAAGTGATGGTTTCCTGTTATCAAATGCAAAATATTCCTTTAAATGTGAAATTGTGATAAAAAATAGCTCTAAAGCAATGAGTATTACTTGAGGCAATTCAAAAGTTCTTATTGCTTTTTGTATCAAGTGGGTTAAGCAGCCCTAAACAGATTTTTTAGCAACCTTTCATTTGTCAAGGTTGGTGGAGGTGTGGGCAGCCCCAGGTGCAGTTCTGAGGGGCAGTGGTCAGCTCTGGCTGCGTTACTGACTTAAGCCTGGTTGGCTCTTTCCTGTTCCTTCAGTTTTCCCCAGCTGGAAGTGCTGAGAATTGACAATCTTCTCATTTCCTTCTAATACCTTTTCATGCCAGTTCTGTCAACTTATTACTCTTTTGACAATTTTTATTTATTCCTTAGTCCTTTTCTGTTTCTTTTTATTCCCACCATCTACTACAGTGTGCTTCTTTTCTCCTCCTCACATCGCTTGTCATCTTTGTGTTTCAGGTTAAACTTCACCTCCTCTAGTAACACAAACTCTTTAATCTCTTTCTCACCCTGTAAGCCATTCTCTCAAATAATTCTTGGTTTAAGTATGAACCTAGGAGAACAAGATTATACAGCTAACCGAGAGGAAACTAGACTTTAAAAAATAGAATTCTATTAAATATTTCCTGGTTTTCCTGGAAATGTTTGGTCTTAAGTATTACAGAAATGCATTTAATTCTTGTCTGTGTCTTGCCATATTGACATGAACTAGACAAATATAACTATGTCCAATTTTTAAATTACAGTATAAAAGAACAAATGCAACAAAAAATTTACAATCTAATAGACTGTAACACCTAAATACAGGTGTTTTTTTTTTATTCTGAATATATACAATTTCATCATATTTGTCTCCAAAGGTGATAATTTTAGAATGTGTTTCTTCAGTATGCTTACCAAGAGTGATTATTTGAAGGGGGAAAGCTGCAGTTGTGACAACAGTTCTCTGCTGTGGTGACTTGATAATCTTACTTGCTTTCTACAGTCCTAATTGCCTCCCATCCAACAAATTGCAACAATGTTTTTTATTCAAGATTCTGATTCTTATTTCTCTAACTTATGAGAAAACCTCTCTGCAATGTCTCCACTGAGATTTGGAAAATTCCATCACGGAATAAAGAGGGCTGGTGATCAGAGTGCAGAGCAAAATTACTTCATGTGCTGGTGACCTGCTTCTCCCCACCACCCCAACTGCTGAGAGCTGTGTGCTTATTTTCACAGGCTGGCATCTTGTGTTCTGTAACCCAGAGTCTTTAATTCTTCAGGAAGTTGTCATCTGTAGATGACAACTTGGTGCAGGCCCACAGATGTGCAATGATGTTATCTGCTGTAATGTGGGCACTGAATTATTGCTACTGGCTGCATGGTTATTTAATTGAGGTCATTTTTTGTTGTACAGCATGTGCAGTTTTCCATGTATCTGACTGAAGGAAAAAAAAACCCCCAAAACAGATAATAAGGACAAACTATTTTAGACCTGTCACTTCTTCAAACACTGCCCTTCAGGTATTTCTGTTCTCTCTGTTTCTGTGATTCTGCAATTGAATCACCCAGCCTATTTTTCCTGACAGATGGCTCTTGCACAGCAAAGGCCAGTGCACTGTCAACTTCAGTTTTGAAAGTTCAAATTTACACTTACTCTCTTGGGGGAATATTGTCTGGCCCGATTCTGGCATATTCTGTGTAACTTTAGGTCTCTCTCTAGCTAACTCATCTAGTTCTTCCTGCATGGAATGTCCTGCTCCACATGTTTTCCTTAGCATGCTAACATCTTCTGAACATTGTAAACTGTCAGACAGTCTATTTTATGGCTTCATTTTGTTTAATGAAGGTGGGCTTTAGTTTTCCCTTAAGTTATATTTAGTTTCTGAATACATTTGCAGTAGTCACAGTGTTATTATTTTCAATATACATTGCGCTTCAGTATTGCTTTCATCAGAGAGAAAAAAAATGTTTCACAGTGTGTGTATTTATTCAGGACAGGTAAAGCTGAACCAGTTGCCATTGCCATGCTTTCCTCAGCCCTCTGCTTTAGGCCCTTTTGCTGTGTGTGGTGTGTCAGGCTTTGCCAAGCTGCAGTTGTTTTCCCTGGAGCTGGCCCTGGTGGCTGCCAGCTCTGGCTGCTTCTCTGACTGAACAGCTGCTTACCAGTGCTACACCAATGGACAAATAGAAATTTGTTTGTTTGTTTACTTCAGCAACCCAACCTTATAAACTTCAAGTGTTTCTAGGTCATGCACCCAGGAGCTTGGATAGTGTGTTACCCTAAGAACTTTGCTTTGCTTACATACTAAAACTCAGCGGATGAGCACTTTCTGAATGAATCCTATTACTGGGTTAGTGTTTCAAGGCGGGGAAAATAGACTAACCAGAAAAAAAAAGTAAAATTCCTGATGTGTCCGTCTCTTGAATGTTGCAAGTAGAGTAGGTTTGGTCATTCTGTTTATAAAATAATGTAATCAAGCAGTACAAGGTAGAGGAGTGAGCAGCAATGATCAGATTTCAGAAGTGGCTTCTTGAGGAGAAAAATGGGGGTTAAAGAGCTCCTGTGGGGAATCCCACATTGGGAAAACACTCAAAGCATGAGTGCACCAGAAACAAAGTGCACCAGAAAGAGTTTAGAATTTATCTTGAAGTAACATGCTGTCTTTTCTAGACTCTTCTCAAACTTTAAAAGCATTTGGAATTTATTGCAAAAGTCTTGTGCACATGGTTAGCCTTACATACTTTATTAATTGGATGTTGTCTTTGTCATAGAAGACACATTAATTAGTCTAATTACACTTTTTTGAGGACTTTTGGCAGCTTTAATGCGTATTTGGCTGGAAATAGGTTTGTGACACATGATGTCACTGGCCAAACTGTCCTCCCCACAACTCATTATTTTAGCATAAGAAATTATGCTACTGATATAAATATCAATATCAATTTCTGCAGCAAATGAGCTAAATCTGGAAAAGGACCAACAAACTCCATAGACACTATACTCTATGTCTAGTAAGGAAACATCTTGTGATGAGTCCCTTCTTTACACAAATAACCCTTGCTGAGGAATAGTTGTGATAAAACTAAAAACTTCTCTAGATGCTATGTTAAATTCTAATTTTCTTTACCAGACCCCTTAAAAATTATGTATTTGATGTGATAGATAACTGTGTATTTAGGAAAGTTTATATAGGAATTTTTCATTTTGCTCTACCAAGGCAAGGTCTTTTAAAAGTACTCCTTCACTTGCACAAAAATAGACAGTGATGGAATAGGTTGTACAGCCTGTGCAGTTGAAGGCTGTTCTGAAAATAAGCTTTGATTTTACTTGTCAAAACTTCATTTTCAGCTTGATTTTTCCTTTGTTTTTCTTTTTTTTAACTGATCCTTCTTCCTTAGACTCTTGACTCAGATTCAAGGATTCCTTAAAAACTGTCAGTAAAGTATAGATGAGTAGAGAAAGCAATTCCAAGTCACTCTAGGGACCTGAAGTGTGCAGGTGGACACCAATGGCAAAATGGTCTCTTGAAATGAATCTGACACATCAGCATGATAATACAAAGTATGATCGACCAGTTTGTTAATATTCTTCTGTGAGCTCTTTTTCTCTGTATGTTTATCTTCTCCTTGAGCCATGAAAGTGACTATATTAAAGATATTCTTTAAAATACAAGTGAAAATTTCAGAGTATAGAACAGAGAGCTCTAGTGTCAATAAGAGACAGGTGAACTCTTGCAGCTTCAGGCAGAGGGTTGGAAATTAAAGCAGTTTATGCCTTATGTTGTCTACAGAATATAAAAATGTGTTTTTACTCTCCATTAGGGTAGAACAAATGCCTCCACTGGTTTAGCATTTTCCAGGATCACTTGAAACCCTAAAATGTCCTGTTTGTAATAATTTCAAACATCTGGCTACATAGAATAAAAAATCCCATAACATCTTCACTCTGCCTAGTTATATTCTAAAAATACAGTGAACTGAAACAAAGTCTAGTTTGGAAGTCAGTAATTAGTGGTGTAGCCCAGAGTCCCAGTCCTGTTCAGTATCTTCAATGACATGGATGATGGTGGAGCTGCTTGTATCTGTAGAAACATTCTGCTTTGTGAAGTCTATTTTAGTATATACATTGCTAGTTCTTAATGAGTTCTTAAGAGCAAAGGTTAGTGTAGGACTTGGGAAAAATAACATAGGACTTGGGAAAAATAACATAGGAATTTTTCTCATCAGGTCTGGTTCCCAGTTGTGTGGGTTTTGGTCAGGATTTGTCTAAGTTTAGAGCAAGAGTTTGAAGAGGTGGTCTCATAGTGCTCCTGGAAACCATTCTGCTGTTGAGCCAGGCTTGCAAAAGGTGACTCCAAGTTACCCTGGTATTCATTGGACTGCTGAGTTTGTAGAGTATTTCTTAAAAACACAAAAGCAAATCTGCTTTATATTCATGTAGTAAAATGCAAAACTCAAAAAAAGCTTTCCCTGAAGAGTGTTTTAAGACTTCTGTTAAAGATACAGGAAAGACATTGGTGCTTATAAGTGGCTGCTCACATCCTTAAGTGGATGATATCGCTAAGAATAACTCAGGGAAATACCCTTACAAAGAAATAAATTTCTGGAAGGGAGGAATTTCAGGAGGGAATTTCAGGAAAGAAAAGAAAAAAGGAAAGGAAAGGAAAGGAAAGGAAAGGAAAGGAAAGGAAAGGAAAGGAAAGGAAAGGAAAGGAAAGGAAAGGAAAGGAAAGGAAAGGAAAATGCCAAAAATGTTTCAGTGCTCATTCAGAGAGTCTAACTGCTACCAGACACACTAATTAAGAATTGCTTGAGGCAGTGATTTTGAAGATGACAATCTTTTTTTGAATATTCTCAGCTCTTTTCTTTTCTAGGAATGGCACATTTCTCTTTTCACGGTAACCTAAGGCACAAAGTTTCTTACTGCTGAAGCAATTTCCAAGTCTTTTATCAAGACACAAGCACTTCAATGCAAGCTGTGAGCTGCTGATCAGGGACATGAAGGTCAACTCACTCAAAGGCTGGTTGATCTAGTCAAGGGAAGATGCTGTGCAGGCACCAGGCATAGCCTTGGTGGTGCTGATAAAAGTACAGAAATGCTGCCAGGACCCTCTGGGTTGTTGCATATTCATAGTTCAGTAGGACCCATGGGAAGAGGTCTGCTCTGTTATACCAGCCCTGCTGGGGGAATGTGGTGTGTGTTGATGTATTTCTAATGGATATATTAAGGGAGGTACTTTGTTTATATCTATTGTGGTTCAGCTGAGATTATGTATTTACTGGAGATTATAAATCAACTTATTATTGGTTCCCTGAGACAGACACAACAGTATTTATTCATCCCTTTTCTGTACAGAACTCATTAAGTAATGCGTGGGAAAACAGCTGTGTGTCTTCATATTTGCAAATGAGTTTCAGTCCATTAAGGTTGTGCTGTGAGGCTTCAATTCCCAAAGTTTTAACAACATATGGCTGATGGGCCATATGTAATATTGAAATGTTGCAGTTTTGCATTTGGGAAAGGGAGCATCTTACAGGAGAGGAGTTGTCTGAAAGTGGAAGTGTGGTTATGGAAACAAGAGCACTATGGAGATAGATGTATAATTTAGACTCAACAATAAACAAAAGACTTAATGGCAGAGCATCTAATGTTGGGGTGAAAGTTTATCATCAGTGAGGACAGCTACTCAGACAGTGAAACAGTGCTCACCTGTCTCTTGAGGAGATTTCTACGTAGCTGTCCTCTGCTTAATTAGGTCAGTTGGAAAAGCACTAGACAAGCTTTCCTGGAAAGATATCCTTCAACAGATGTGAAAGAAAGAAAGATATCAAAACACTGTGCAGGATGATAGCAGTTGCCAATAATTATCTCCTTATCCACTGAAACATAGTTAACATGTGTAAAAAAACTTAGATCATTTGTTTATACTCATATTTAAAATATGAGTTTCTGCTACTTTATCAGACTTAAAAAGGTGAGTTAACTTACTGTAGATGACCTAATAACAAATAATGTCTCTCTATAAAACTCATCTTACCCCCGTGTAAGTTGGATTCTGCTTCAGATGTTTAGAAGCAAGTGAACATTTCAGATTTTCCTGTTTTCTTAGTGCTTGAGTATTTGATAATATTTAGAAATCTGTAATTAAACAATAACTCTAAAACAATTCAACCTGTGACTTCCTTCCAAGTGTGTTTCACACACTGGGGAGATAACCACCACTTAAACATTTTTGAAGGTTCTTATCTTTCAAGATTAATATTTCAGTTTTACTTTCTATTATACATTGTAAAACTACCCATTATTGCAAATTCATGTCCTAATATGTAAATTTGTCCTTTGCAAATTAGGTATTAATGCCATGGTAAGTTGGTTAAGCACTGTAATATAACATGCAGTCATCATAATGAGTAGGAGGGTGTGTTTTCTACTCTTGAGTGTCTTTGCTTTTGAAACTGCTGGCAAAAGGAAAAAAAATGGGAGGTATATCCTTGATTAGTATTTTGAGGGATTTTTTAAAACTTGAAGTAAATGTCAAATTAAAATAAATGGGTTTTGTTTCTTTAAAATCCAAATCAGATTTGTTGTCATTTAAAAAATATTAAGATTAAATATTCAACCATTTCAGTTGTTTTTAAAACAGCAAATATGCTTTGAGTGTTTTTATCTTATGTTTATCTTAACCTTGATATACCTTAGTCTAACTTTCATAACTTCAGTTTGGCAAAATATAATCACATAAAAAGAGATTTGCATCTAATGCAATTTCTAGATGCTCTGGAGCATTTTTCTTCACCCAAAAGAATGCAGATGTCTGGAGTTCTGTGTGTTGCATCTGCCAGTCCTACAGGGACATCTGAGGTATCCAAGGGCATCAGAATGATAGTATGTTCTCATGTTTGAAAAACTGAGTCTTATCTTCCTCAATTATTTTAATTTACTATTTTTATATTTTGTTATTTATGGATGCTAACCTCAGTCTAAATGCATGACTGAAAGGAAGTTCTGTCAGAAATTTTGCCAAGCTCCAGCATACCTCTAATATTTCTTCCTAAAGAAGCTCGAGTGTATATGCTGGCTGCTGATAATAATCCAATGGGAAATTTTTCCATTTCCTTTTCTCTAAAATTTTTACTTCTCTTGGAGATGAATAAGAAATTAAGACAAATTATGCCATATAAATGTGCAGTAAAAAGTTGGTTCTCACTCCAATAAAAAGTTGAACAAAAAATCATCTTTTGGGGAACTTGTAACAGATACTTTAATTCTCCCTCTACGTACGTACATGATCTAACATGCCATTTAGTGAAGAGAAAATCATGGCACTCAGACACCAGACACTTCAAAGCTGTTTTAAGTTCTCATCCAAAGTACATTTACTCAGTAACAAAAATCTCCTGCTGATTTCTGTGAATTTTACATCAGACTTGTACAACCTTAAGTCTGGTGACTTTCTGTACTGTTTATTACCTGGGAAGATACTGGTACTTGAGTAATCTTCTTGTCAGAGCTATAATTGTAGTATTGACCTGTAAAAATACACATCTGGGTGCAGAACAGAGGTGATATATGCATTATTTGAGGTGCCCCTGTTTTAAACAGGAAGGTAAGCAATTTGTAACTCTATTATTGAAATACATTTTGACAAATTGGGTTACAGAAATGGTCACGCAAAGAGAAAACTGTCCAGCAGGGATATAATTGTGAGAATAGCATCCTCTGCAGCCTGAGAAGGTTGTAGAGCAGTGTTTGGAGTGGTACAAGGAAGGTAAGAGGAAAGCAGTTGTTATGCACCGTACTTCAGTAGCTGCTATGAAGGCTGAAATGTAGAAGTTCTCTTTTCTCAGCTGCTTCATGATCATCACCACTGTGCCATACTCTTGACTAAAGGAAGAAAAGACAGTTCTAATGCTAAGAAATTAGTTCCATCTCAGTGCTTTTTCAGTCCTCAGCCCCAGGCCAGCGTGGTTGTCCTTTACTTTTAGGAGTGTTTTATGTGATATGGTAGGAAATTAACAGAGAAATGCTGAACTTGTGCAGTATTCTGGGCTTTGTACTCCTAAGTAACTACTTTACCCAGTCTGTTCTGAGCAAGGATACAATTTTTTTTTTTTTTTTTTTTTTCCCAGGGCAAATGGAATATTTCTCATATGCATTTTTTTGTGCCAAGACTATGAGAGAAAGGACAAAATTCAATTGCTTGAATATAAGCACATAATATCATCTTGATGCCCTATGGTACTTTAGATGTCCCTGTGGGACTGGCACATGTGACACAGAATATCACAGAAACCTGCATCCTTCTGTAGCTGCAGCAGGAGGCTGAAGCAAGATGCTTCAGGGCATCTAAAATTAGACTAGGTGTAATTCTTTTTATCTGTGGATGTGATTATATTTTGCCAAACTAAAATTTTAAAAGTGTTCCTGCTTCTTATAGAACATGAAAAAGAAGACACTACAAAATCACTATTTCCTGAGTATTTTCAATACCTTGCATTGTATGCCAGAGGCTTTTCTCTCTTTGATCCCCACATACAAAATGGGTAAAATATGTCATTTTACACAGGAAAGTTATATAAAAGGTCATTTCTGTTTATAAGTTCTTCAGCAGTGTAGTAAACTCATCACAGCCCCATCCCCAAGGAATTAATCCCGGAATTAATACTTAAATGGTGACTATTTAATAGTGACTGGCAAATAGACTTGCTCACTGAGATATCACAGTTCATCCTGTGCAATGAATGCTAAAAAGGGGGGAAGAGTATTTATTTTGATACCATCTCCTGCATGTTTCAAGCAGTAGAGGTAGCCAAGCCCTTGGCAGTTCTGTGAGACAGCATGGTGGTTACACAGGGCTGCAGAGCAGGACTGGGGGGTGCCCTGTGCTACCCCACATCCAGCCTGAGCCTAGGAGAAGGTGTTTGGGGTATGGGCATTTCCCTGTGGCTCTAGAATGGACAGGAGATGAGTTGTGGGCAGCTTGCCTGGGAGCAGTTGGGTCAGGATGCTCAACAGGAGATGGGGATCTCTACAGCACAGAAACCCAAACTCTGGGCAGGGAGCAAACAAGGAGCCTGACTGTGCAGTAGTGGTTGATACTCAGTTGGGAATGGGGTCTATGTCCAGATTATACTTTAAAAATAAATACATATATTAATGAAATCTGTTTATTACACTGAAAGAGGAGAAGTTTAGCATAGATGTTAGGAAGAAATCCTTCACTATGAGAGTGGTGAGACACTGGACCAGACTGCCCAGAGATACTGTGGATGCCCCAGCCCTGGAAGTGTTCAAGGCCAGGCTGGATGGGGCTCTGAGCAACCTGGGGTAGTGGAAGGTTTCCTTGCCCATGAGAGGGCTTAGAACAAGGTGATCTTTGAGGTCCCTTCCAAAGCAGTCTATGTTTCTCTGTTTCTGTGAAATTATTTAGAGAGAAACAGAGAAAGTGAAGCCTGTCACATTTGCATATTTCCTTACTCAGTCTTTTTGATCCTGTTATCCATCTCATACTGGGCTATTTAACTGGCCACACTAGATCTTTCAAAAAATGGGTCCTATGTCCAAGGCACTACAGCACTTCATTCCACCTCTGTGGCATTACCCTGTTAACAATTCTATTCTCCCTTTAAAATTTATCTGTGTGAATATTGTTAACCTGGTCTGTGTTGAGAGGGTCTTCACATTTTATCAAAATCTTCCTAACTGCTGAGAATATTGAATGTAATTGGTGCTTAAATAGATTATTTGATTTGATATAGATAGTTCAGCTGTCAGCAGTGCCTGTTGACATTCCCCATACCACTTTCTTTTCCATATTTTGATGGTTACAATAAGTTCAATTTTCTGCATTTTAGCTGATGATTTTTTGACATGGCAATGTTTTCTTTACTGTATTCCAGTGCACCTTGATCTTGTCTCATCCACAGCTGATAAATCCATGCCATGCTTTATCTCCTTTCCTTCCACCCAATCTTCTGTCTCTGCAGCTTTGCACTTTATTACATCAACCTTTGAATGAGTCTGTGGTTGTCAAACTTGCTCTACTGTTTAACTGTCTTTTGTAAATACATCAAAGCCAGGTTTTTCATGCTCCAGCCTAAGCAAATATCTATAATGCGACAGATTAAAATGAAAATGTTGCCATCATGACATGTTATTTGTACCAATTCTGAGCGGGTGATGAAATCAGGTCCCCTGTAATTAAAACATTTAATGCTCATTTAAACTCTTCCTGAAATAAAATGGGATGTAGTTTTCATTTCTCCCAGAAGTGCCTGTGTGCTTTTCCTTACTGCTGACAATTGAGGTAATGTGTTTTAAATGTTTTCTAAGTCACCTACACGGTGACTTAGAATCTTTTGCTTTAGCTTATTACTGCTTCTGAGCACTGTCCCATTATATGTCCTGCTCTATTCCTTCTTAAAGGAATAGTTCTCTTTATAGGGTGTAGTTCAGCCTGATTTCCAGCAATTTTAATGAATCCTTTAAAATTGTATTAGTCCTACTATTTACTTTCTGTAGTGGGAGGAAAGAGTTAAGATTGTGTAATGTAAATTAAGAGAAAAGCAAATAGAACTCCATGATGTTGAAAAGACATGAAATCTTTTGAAATGGATGGAGAAATTTCCACTGGCTTCAGTGACTTACTGATGAAGGTTTCAGATGTTAACATGATAAAAAGTGAAAAACCGAAATCTTTAATAGAGAAAATAAAGGAAACTTGGTGTCTTATGTGGCAAAAATAAAGGGCTTTTCATTATAGTAGCAGGGTTTGCTATTTATTGTGAAGGGTAAGTTCAGAGTCTTATTCATAACTTTTTCAAAATAACGCTTTGAAGAAGAGTAATTTGAGATAAATGTGACCAGCTTATAAACCATACACTATAGGTGACTTTAAAAGGAATGTAAACTCATTCCACAGAAGTCTCCATAGGTGGACAGAATGCTGATAATAACAGTATACAAAAAATATCTTCTTTTTTCCTTTAAGAAGCATCTTTGGCATTGTGGGAAAAAAAACAAAACAAAACAAAACAAAAAACCCAACAAAGTACAGAAAATGTAATGTGCTGATCAAGAGTAAGATTTTCATCTGGAATTATTGTCAAAAATTCTAACATCCTATAAATTTTTCCTAAGTTACTCTTTACAAAACGGTACTCCTTTTGACTATGTGATTATTGACTGATTTTAAAGTCAACCTTAGTTTTCTTTTTTTTCTTATTTTTTAAATAAAATCCAGGCTTATTTGTCTATAAACAGTATTAACCACTTTTGATTCAGCTACATTACATAAAGCTTTTCACTCAAGTGGAAAGAAAAAGAAAAAATAAATAGGGTCTTGAAGCCTTCATGATAATGTAGGCTTCTAGCGTGACCAATTACCTCAAGCCTTAAATTGTTTGAAAAAACACTTTCTCAAGTTGTTTTCCCATCCCAGGAGAATTTTTTTAAAACAATCTTCTAACCTAAAAGGACAAGTGCAAAGTTTGATTAGGAGGTACACCACCCATTACTTCTAGGAGTTATTTGGTTATCTTGGACCCTATTTCAGGTTTGAGGTGTGGATTACATCACATACCATACAGAATGTGGTGCTTTAGGCCTTGCTGGAGTGAAAGAATGTAAAATAAAAGCTGTCAATGGAAAGTAGTTTGGGGGCTTGGCCCTTGAGTAAGGTGATCTGAGAGGGAAGTGTTCAAACCACTTACTAAGCTTAGGAGGAACAATATTTTGAATGATGAAAAATTACAGTGTTTCCAATCAAAGTTCTTTTTCTTCCAAGTGTCACTATGGGAGAGTATTACTGACTCCTGTTTGCATCCATTTGCAGGAATCTCGGTGGCCTTTCTTATTTGGAGCAATCATTGTTCCATCATTGATCCAAGCCGTGATTCTGCCTTTTCTTCCCGAAAGCCCTCGGTACCTCCTACTCGAAAAGCATAACAGGAGCAAGGCAGAAAAAGGTATAATATGTTACTTTTTTGCAATAAAGGGTGTTTATTGTAGGGATTCAGGCTGGAGATACCTGATTCTGATACCACTCTAGCAGGAGACTGTTCTCTTTGGAGAGCATCTCTTGGCAATAATTTTTCTCACCTTTTTTATTTGTCTCTGTATGCGTAAATATAGCTGTAGCTTTGAAGTTTTTATAAATTATATTCTCCAGCAAGGTGAGTTATATAACATTACACGTGGTGATACAGAACTAACTAAATCATCCTTCTGTTGTATGCCAGCCACTCTGTGCAGGGTTCATTTGGAAGTGAAAGGTGGTTTCAGTCATCGTGACTCTCCCTTATCGACAGTCTTTGCACTTTGACTAATAAAAACACAGATTCTGTTGCTGCTTTTTTCCCCCAGTAGTTGCTGTGTTTGACCTTGTGTTCTGAAACTCAATAACCTTTGTAGATCTAATAAAAACCCCATATATCTGTTTAACTGAAAAATTCCAGTACTTCCATATTGCTTCAGCTTCACAGATACAGAATATTTTGTCCTTACTTTAGGTTCCAGTTATAAAACCATTTGCTTGTGTGATCACAGTTGCTGCATTCTCCACCACAGTAAATTTACCATGGTCCCAATACAGCTGAGAGAATGTTAAAAATTTGGTTTAGCTTATTATAACGACATACAAAAAGGAGACTGATTATAATACCAAAATACCAAAAATAAGTACTTTACAAATTATTCATTAAAACTTCATTTGAATATGACCCTTAACATTTTCAGTCACGAACTTGTTGCTTGCAAAATTACTTGTAAAGTGTGTATGAACACTTGGAAATCCTCTAGCATTAAACCAATGCAACTCTATCCAGTTTCTTCTATTTTGAAACTAAAAATTGGCCTATTTTGTTCTGAAGAGCCCTCTGAAAAAGAAATAGCACACTAATAAAGAGACTCCCATGTTGTCTCAATTTGTCATTGAATGAGGAATGCTGTAAACGTTGGAGTCTCAGACACTTAGAGATACATTTAAATGGTTAAAAAACAAAAACAAAAACAAAAACAAAAACAAAAACAAAAACAAAAACAAAAACAAAAACAAAAACAAAAACAAAAACAAAAACAAAAACAAAAACAAAAACAAAAACAAAAACAACACAAACAAAAAAAAAAAGTAAAAAAAAAAAAAAAAAAAAAAAAAAAAAAAAAAAAAAAAAAAAAAAAAAAAAAAAAAAAAAAAAAAAAAAAAAAAAAAAAAAAAAAAAAAAAAAAAAAAAAAAAAAAAAAAAAAAAAAAAAAAAAAAAAAAAAAAAAAAAAAAAAAAGCAACAAGGTTTTGGGAAGAGTTCTTTAGCTTCATAGAGTCAGCAGACTTTTGTCTGTCTGAGTAGGCAGAGACCAGGTTTTCCAAGGACCATGAAGGAAAGGGCTGCCCTGCCAGCTGTGCTCAGAGCACCCAGCAGGGGTGCAGGACCCAGCTCATGTTGGATGTTGGGTGGAAACTCCTGCAGCACTGTGGCTGGGCAGGGAAGAAATGCCTTTGTGTGCCAAGTTTAAACTGGCTCGTTTCTGCCTGATAAAACTGTAGGTGTATTTCCAGAGCTATGGCTGGCAAAGTGTCTGCATCTGCAATGCTATTGCATAATGTCACACTTGCTATGAGGAACTATTGAAAATCCTGCTACAATACCTGGAGACCTCAGCACTGACAGTGAATAGATATAGTTTAAATAGATACAGTTTAAAAATTATAAAACATGGCAGTAAAATAACACCACCTGCCTTGAAATACACACCACTTACTGTTTCTGGTAATGTGCCAACTTCACTCTGGGATGTTTTCAGCATACATGTTCTGAGAATAATTTGAAATCTGATCCAGTGGCATTGGAGATAGGTTTTGGAGTAGAAGGCATCAGGAGAGCTGTTGCCTGGGGAAATGAGCTTTAGCCACTGGCTTGCTGATTACAAGAAGATGGCATTCATAAGCCATCCTAAGGGCTATAAATTTAGATACTCTGAGAAAAAAGGAGACAACTGATACAAAAAGCTTTTCAAGTAACTGCATATGAATATATGCTTCTGGATATTATTAATTCTAAAAGACTAAATTCTGAGATATGTTGTAGTACACAGTGTAACTCATTTTGAGTGTAGTCTACAGTGGAATTTAAAAAATAGGAGACTGAATCAACAATCAGGAAAAATCATCTGGATATTCGCATTATCAGCAGAAATGGGGGAGGAAAAGTCTAAGTATTAATGAGACTGGAGGAGTTGTGATTTATTAAAATGCCCTTCTGCTTGTAAGTTATATAATGACAAAGCAGAATTCTTCATTTTAATGATGATTACAGTAATGCTTTTAAATTATTTGCCTCAGCTTAAATCTGCATATTAATATTGGAAATTTGCAATTCTTTCTACAGACTAAATCCCTTTTCTTTCTCTTAATGGATCAAGGCTACTCATGCAAATATATATTTCACCATGGATTATACCTTGTCAGAGAAATATAAGACTATTATTTTGCAAAAGGTCTGCTGTATTTAAAGTAGATGACTATGTTAGTCTTTATGAAATACTCTAAAGTATGCACGTATGTCAAAGCTCCTAAAATGGAGCTGACAACATTAATCTTCCTAATTGTTTTAGAGCAATAACATCCAGTGAGATAATGTAGGTCACTGAGTTTCTACAAAGTTTGGCCACTGCTTTTATTCCCTCCTTTTCTTCTCTGTCTCAGGAGATAACCAGTCTATAACTACCAAAATGAAAGTGATGTCAGCCTTTTTTCTGGCAAATGTCTTTAAGGGGAAAATAAGAGACTGAGAGGAGGGAAAGGACCAAAACGTGTTGTGTAAACAATGAAAAAATGAAGGAATGAGGGTAGAGATTTAGAGAGGCATCATGTGCAAGCCTAAACCACACCACCACCAGAGAAGCTATTCTCTGGGGCACAGGGGCAGCAATGCCTCAGATGGGTGAGGTCTCCTGAGCCCCATGGGCAGGGATTTGCCCCGTGCCCTGCCTGCCCCTCTCCAGCCCACGTCCGGCCCGTCGGACACACGGACACGTGTCTGACCTGCTGCTGTCTGCTGCCAAAAGCAGCACTGACTGATGGGCTTGGCTCATCTTCCTGGAGGTCACCAACATGTATCCTCCTCCCTGAGACCCAAAGGAACTGAGCTATCGTATTCCTGTCTCATTGCTGAATGTGGGAGAACTGATCCATGTGTTTTGGGGAGAGAGCAGTCCACTGGAACAACAGCATAATCTGTAAACCTGCTTTGCCCAAGAAACTAAGTCTGGTAATGAAGTAAATGAAGAACCATCCCAGCTCCTCTCCCAGGTCCCATAACTAATATTCTTCTCATTTGATAAGAACAGAAGGGAAGAAATTGCCTAGCATTTACCTGGTGTGACCCTTCTTTATCAAGGCCAGACAGCAGAGGAGAAATGGGTATTTAAGTGGTTGAAGAGAAGGACTTTGAAAGGAGATTGTGGAAATGAGAGTGACAGGGTTGGAAACAGGAAGAAACAGAAAAACCTGCTGCTATAATTACATCAGTTTACCATCCAAGTTCTAGGACAGTAAGACAGGGATTTCACATTAGCTGTCTATTAGTTGCATGCCAAGTGCACCCCTGATCTGTGAGTATCACAATGATGTAATATAAATAAAATCAGTAGTAGTGATAAAATAGAACGTTTGTTACAACTAATAACATCAGTTATAAACACTTGTAGTTGAAGAGTTGAGGGTTTTTTTGTTGTTTTTTAGTTTTTTTGAAGTGCACTGTTACAGGGAGGAACTTCGCATTTTCTATGCAGCTACAGTAGCAGGTCATGTAAATCAACAGTGGAATTCAGCTGGTATCCCAGCTTGCCAGAGAACAAGAAATTTTTTTATATCTTAAGGGTCAGATAACTTGGATAAAATGTCACAGCAACATCTGTTGGTGACATAAAAAATCTGTTTATCTAGTATGTTCAGTCATGCATTAAAGTCCCATGGTTGTGAAAGCAGCATTACAATAGGTATAATGAGAAGCATGGATTTAAATTTTTAGAAGGATGAATTAGGGTTGATACTTTTTTATGTGACAAAAGAGCAAGGCCACTGATTTTAAAAAGCAGGTAGCCAATTTTTTATAAAGCCCTTCAGGGGTCCCACATGGACTGGAGAGATGTTAAACCCAAAGTTACAGCAGCAAAAAGTTACTGCAAATCCAATGATTAAAATAAGTTGTTATGACTGACAAGTATGTATATGATTTATTTTTGTTTTCCTGTGGGTTTGTATGTCTGTAAGGATTATAAACTATTCTTATTGGAAAGGAAGAGACAGCTATGACTACTACACTTGCTGGCTTATGGTAAAGGTTTCATCTCAGAAGTTTGCCTGCCAAAAGCTGGAGTGATTGTGATGTGTCTGATTTGTTTTCAAACTTTTCTTAAACCTCCTGTCTTTTAGAAAGGATATTAGGTCATTGGACCTAATACAACTCTGTTTACCAATTCTTGTGTTATTTTAGGGTGGTGTGTATATTTTTTGTTTTACCTGTACATCTTGGCTAGTTTCAGGTGAACCTGAACAGGCCTATGGATGTGTGTAAATCACACATATGAACAGGTAAATATATAATTCTTAACTGGATAATAGCTCAAAAAAGATCTGCATGTTCTTTACTTAGAAGAGGGAGTTGACATGTGGGGAAAGCCTACAATCATTTGCCTGCAGTTATTTTTCCTGATATTTTTTCTTAAATTTTGCTATGCTGCATGCTAGTAGATAATCAATATTTTTCTAGATTTAAATAGCTTTTTTATACTTATATCTCTTCTAGGAAGATACACCTGAATGATTCTTATGAGTACTCAGTATTCGAATAAAAATAGTTTATATGAAAATAACTTAGTTAATTTTGTAAATTATTTCTGTGTTGACATGGAGTTATTACAGAAAAATTTCAACTGTCTTCAACAGTGGCCAAAAAAGATACTGTTTAAGCAGAACTTAGACAAAGATGTGTGAGACAGTGTGACACTGGATTTAATATAATTAATCATCAGGGAAGTGAAGGTGTCCATGGGAAACAGATGAAAATAACACTCCTGCACCTTATTTTAATTTTTGTCTGTTCTTTTCAAAGGATAAGCCCAAGCAAACTTTGTCCACTTCTCTCTTTTTCTACCCCTCTTGCCTGGTGCTGGCTTTATACTGTAAACCACTCAATAGCATTTCAATATTTTAAAATTTCTTCTCAAAGTTCACATGCTAATTCTGTTGATAACAACTGCTTTCTTAGCACAGTCCTGGAAGTACTATAGCGGAAAATTAGTAATTCCCCATGTATCTGAGATGTTGAGTGTCCATCTTCAGTTTAAAGGACTGATTGGTTTTAGACATGGTACCAGCTGACTTTTTAAAATTTCTTTGAACTTCTTTCAGATGCTTCACTTTCACTTAGGTGAGATGAATAAAAACTGGTGGTAAATGGAAGGGGATCTTGATTTCTTTCCCCTTGACTGGAACCATCCAGTTCTTTTCCTATTTAGGAAGGCAGTATTCCAGCTTTTGAAGGCTGAGCTTCTATAAACTTCTGATCCAAGGAAATTAAATAGGAATCTGGAAAGTTTCAAAAGCTTCTAGAACTGCAACTCCTTAGATGGATTTAAGTGTTGCATGAAAATAAGGCTTCCCTATAGAGAGAAGCAGCAGTCACGGAGGGAAATGAGTCATTACAGCAAGGAGAGGAACGACTGCTGTGCTTCTCAGTGCCAGTAATGCCAGGGTTTAGAATGTAAAACTAATAAATTGAACATCACACATTGAAAGACTTTTGAGTTTCCCTATCTCCCTGCTAATGCAGGATTTATTTCCACATTATTTATATATAAAATTGTGATTCTTATGGTACTGAAAAACTGGTAATGGAAGAAAATTAAAGACATTGAGTAGCAGGAAAATGTTTTTCCAAGAAGGTTGAGTGATGTCTATTCAAAACTATGCATGTATAGCATAGTAATTTCTTAGCATTTCTCAATTTGTTGGTAATTTTAAGTATCCATTAAAGTTGCCTAGTGGCATGTATATCTCTTTACTTAATGCCATAAATGCAAGAAAAGAAATCATGTGTCTATGTTTTTCCTGCCTTGTACTTGACAACTTTGTTAATTGCAGTTTTTTAGTTCCTGGTCCCTCTAGAAATACAGCAAGCTCCCTTGTGCAGAAAAGACAGATTGCTATCTTTTTACTTGACTGCACCTATATTTTTGACTTGTGTGCCCTAAAGTAATGCTGAGGATTCTAAGGACAGGAAAAATAAAGAAAATTATGCACTGACCTAATTTACACTGATAAACCAGATGCTTAAAAATCTGAGAGAATTCTTTCATGGAAGACTATGGTGATATATGTCTGGTAGTTCTCACCTTTACCTGAATTTTTCTCTATCAGCATTCTAATAGTACTGAGGAAAGTGTAATTTCAGCACGAGATGTTGACTTAAACATACTGTAGGCACACATTGTTCTAATTTTACATTTCTTATCACTGTCTTTAAATACATTGCACTCATTAAAATGAATGTTTAGCATGTAATTTATTTAAAAATGGGCAACAGCAAAGAACAAAACTGAGCAGCTTAAAGTTTCAGTTCTGAGGTCTCAGTTTGTTAATTCATTTCTGATTGTACAGCCTGTGTGCATAGATCTCATGCATTTACTGAAAGATTTAAAACTTCTGACCTCTCCTCTCACAAGAGAGAAACTGGTTGAGTATAAGAATGTTATGAATTGACTCAACAGCCAAAGGTGGTTCATCCCTTAAAAAAGTCATCCCTTTTGTTAAGCAGAATCATATGAGCTCCGTAAAAATGCATTAGAAGTGCTAAGTGCCTCAGAAAAACTTGGCCCAGAGCTCAAGTTAGTTCCCTGCACCACCAGATTGGGAGCCAGACAGAATGTGCAGCCTTGTGTATTCACCAAAGTGTCAGAGAGGGATGTTCTGGGGAGGCCAGCAGTTCATTTGTGTGACCTATCCCTTGCTACAATGAAATGCCACTAAATCAGCCTTTTCTCCTACTGGGTGAAGATAAAATTTTGTAACTTCAAAACCTAGACTCTGGATGTATTAACCATGACTAGTCAGTATCTCTAGTTTTATTAACTGCCAATGTGCTTTTTATGATCCAAAGGTGTGTAAACATACTGAAATATGTGATAATTTGCTTATAGGCAGTGTTATACAAAGCTGTGGATAAGAAAAATTCATTTGGCTCTTAGGTGAACTAAATTAACTTATTCATTTAATAAAAATAACAAATTTAAGTGACCTGCTGTGTAAAGGATTTTTTTGAGTGTTAGCATCCTACTGGGTCACAAAGCCTTATTGCAAAAGTGTGTGTAATGTCATTGTTTCTCTGCAGTCACTCTGAGATGATGAGCATTTTAAACATCTCTTAAATTTCCAGCCCCTGGGGTATGTTCATTAGATTGAGACAAAAGTATCACCTGCATAGACAGTATCAGTCAAACAAGATTGGTGGAGGCACATCACATCCAGCAGAGGTATCTCTCTGTCTTGGAGGAGGTGTGAGGTGGAAAACCTGTATTATTCACAGGGGAAGGATATTTCAGTAAGCTATCAGTGTGCAATACTAAATGATGTCTTTCTGGGGAGATGAGGTTGGTTGGTTGGTTGCTTACATTGGCCATGTAAATTTGTTCCCATGACTCCAGCATTTACAAATATAAAGTCTTGAACTGCTCTGGGTAATGATTTCTAATATTTAAAACAACAATATGAAATAATATGAGTAGCAGTACTGTTCCTTTCCAGTGTCTGCCTTTTCTTGGTTTACCAGACTTATATGCATTTTTACATCTTACTACTTCTCTATTCAATCTCTCTCTAGAATGAAGCCAGCTATACTGTTAGGCTGCAAAAGTAGGCAAGTCAAATAATGTTCAGAGATGCTTTGGTAATGAATATCTTCAATTCAAACACGGTTTTCACTCTTCACCAGACCTTAGGCTGTATTATGTAGGAAATAACATGAGAGATCTTGTAGGGAGACAAATAATTTATGGTTTTGTTTCAGTTTTTGAGTCTAATAGCAGGGATAAACCAGATCACATCCAGAGCAGAATGATATTGTTGGCAGAAGAATAATTAAGTTGTAGCTCACGTATACTCCTGTTTGTGCCAAACATTTCCATTTTAAAGAAGCAAGACAGCTATAAATGCACACAGTGCCAAGTGTCTGGCCTAAAGTTTGTGTCCTCTCTTCGTAGCATTTCAGAGGTTCCTTGGGAAAGATGACGTGTCCCATGAGATAGAAGAAGTTCTGGCAGAGTCTCGAGTCCAGAGGAACACCAAGCTGGTGTCGATCGTTGAGCTGCTGCGAACACGCGCGGTGCGGTGGCAGATCGTCACCGTGGTGGTCACCATGGGCTGCTACCAGCTCTGTGGGCTAAATGCTGTAAGTGTCCTTCCTCAGGGCATCTCCTGGGGAGCTCCTTTCCTTTATGACAAGGTTTGGGTTGTACCATGTACCAGCCTCTATGGGTTCCATTTTTTGGCTGTTTCTTATTATCATTGACTCAGTGAGAGCAGCGTGTGGGAAGATCCACAGAGATCTGTATTCTTTGGGGGCTTTTCAAACAAAAAGAGTTTGAGGAAAGCTATGTTGTGGTAACTTTGAAATGTATTTATTATATTTTATACGATAAATTTCACACTTATTTACATGTATTCACATGTAAAAGTAGAAGAGATCAGCAAAGAAAGAGCATGCAGCTTTCATGTCTGATACTCAGACTCTCTGTTTCTGGGTATGCCCCATGCTTATTCAGAACTTTTTCAGTAGCTATTTCATCTTGGATTCATTCAGTTCAGTTCTTATGGAAGCCAGCAAAACTTCCTGTAAGTAATTTTAAAAGGTCGCACTGCATATTTGATTTTTTTCAATATTCCTCTTTTGGAGAGTGAAGCAAAAGAGGGAAAGGACATAAAACAGAAAATCCTATTGACCATTAATATGTCTGAGGCTAATGGATGTCAGAAATCTCCTTTACCATCTATTTGAGCCTACAGGAGAAGGTCACAGGATAGTTTAGGCTGGAAGATCCCTCCACCTGGTCCAAGCCCTTGCTTAGAGCAGGGATGACTTTAAGGTTGTCTCAGGCTACTGAGGGCCTTGTGCAGTTGAGTTTTAAACATATTCAAGGGTGGAGAGTCCATAACCCTCCTGGGCAACCTCTGCCAGGTGCTTACACCACTTACACTGTGAAAAGTGTTTTCTTTATATCCAGTCTGAACTATCCTTGCTGCAGCTTGTGGCATCTGGCTTAGATGCTTTATGCTGCACAAAACAAATATTCTCGTGAAACAGTTCAAAGGGAAGGGGGTTTTTGACACAATTCAAAGGCATTACTTTCTTATATATATGAAGAACAATGTTCTTGCTGCTGCAAGGAACTCTCACTGTGCTCTACAGAAAACTGCAGCTGGATTTCCCCCCCAGGGCTAATAAGCCTTTGTGCTTTTTTATCTATGAACACTAGCTCAGGCTTATCTCAGGTATCTCTATAGCTTTAAGAAACCAAATAAAAATAATTTGTCCATGACCATTTAAAAGATTAATGCAATTGGAACTCTGGTATCTAAAAGATTTTTATAAAATACTTGGAGGGAATTAGAAGAGTTTTTTTCATCCTGTAGGATAAACTATAATAATGTTTGTATAGGTGGTGTTTTCTTCTAATGGTAGGACTTCAGAGCTAATGGCAGGTTATTTTATTCCTCTTTGTGGATACATTTTTGAGAAAAAAAACCCCAGAATTATCTTGTCACCCAGTCTTTTTAAGATTTATCAACACATAAGGGAAAAAAGACACATAGTAATAAACAGATTGTTCAAATAATGGAGCACATTTCCTAAAAAAAAAAGGTCACAGCTAAATTTTCAGGGGAAATGGAAGAGTTTTGTGAATTTGAGGATACTTAAGGTTGTAGAAATTGTTCAGTATTCTGTGGTAGAACAAAGCCACACTCTCATGGCTTGAGTGAGGATGTGTTTGGATAGTCGGACATGTCCAGTCCAAAATGGATGCCAGAGTTATTTAAAAGTATCATTGGATGACCACTTTCTCAAAATATGCCTCACAGAAACTGTCTTTGTCAGGAAACCTGTGTGTTGAGTTGGCTATTTCAAGGCTTCCTTTTTTATTATTACTTTGTTTCTCCTCTCATGCAATGTCACTAAACATGAAAAAAATTATTCACACAAAAATTGTGTTCTGAAATGGATTATTTAAACAGTTGTTAGTAACAATTAGTAGCAAAAACAAGAAAACTAAGAGAGGTTAAGGGGAATAGCTGAACCACTTGATTAAGAGACCAGGCTTCAAAAACTTGCCTCTTTTGCTTGGCCTTCGTGGCTGATGCTGCTCAAGTCACCCAAAGCTCCAAGATGAGAGGACAGGTCCAGGTGTGACAGACACTGTTGGGCCTGGGTCCTGGTTTGCCTGGGTGCATGTGAACCAGCCTGCTGGGAGTGAGCCAGCATCAGACAGGTTTTGCTGGCAGGGAAGGCTCCTTCTAACTCATTTGCTTTGTCTGCAGTGCCCTGTTAGGCAGTCTGGTCTTTTCCACAACTTCCATCTGGACAGGGCATATGGGAAAATTGGGATTCCTTCAGGCGAGAATCTCAGGTCATTCTCCAGGGAAATTGCCAACTGGCAGATTTCTGTAATCATCCTGCTGGTACCTGAGAACACTTGCTTCTTTTTAAGGATTTTACTTCAAATAAAAAAATTGTTTTGCTTAAAACAGTAAATTTGTTTATTTCCACGTGGAACAGAAATCATGGTGAAGCTCTGATCATGTTTATGTTTTCAATTATAGCAAAATACCCGACAGCCTGACCTAAATAAATTATTTCTTATTAGTTTCTTTTACTCTGTTAACATTTATCTGATACATATAAGCCATAATGAATTTATTTATCCTTTCTCTCAGTTTTGTCTCTCTTTATCTCAGTTTTATCTCACTTTATCTCAGTTCTAAAGTCACAAAACTACAGTGAAGTTTTCACTTGTGAAGGTTATTAATTTTCATATCAAAAAATACACTGTATGACATATTTCTCTAAGGGAGTAATTCCCAAAGAGGGATCCCTAGGCTTCTGTAAGGTCTGTATTTCAGATTTTATTCTGGAATGGATCTGTGGAACAATGCATGTTTCCAATATGCAAAAGATCTGTTATGGTGAGGGTTTCACAGCTGGTGTGGGGAGTACCAGGCAATGTAGTGTGAGTGTGCAGTGTGTCACAGCCTGTGTCTCTGATGTTACCCATTTAAGTTTTGAGCCTTCTGCACCATTTTCCACAGCTCTTTCATCAAAAAACATTTAGCCTAATCATCAGCAAATTTTCTTAGCTGATATAATCATTAGCTAAAAAAAACCATATTAGAAAAACAACTTAAGTGAAATTTAAAAAGTGATCATTAGTCTAGTAAGTATGCCTAGCAATTTTGCCAATTTTTTCTCTCCTTAATGGTACACAGGCTGAAAAACATTCAATTTTTGTCTTGAAAAATGTACACTTTGTTAATTTTTATCCTAATTTGTTTTTGTACTGCCACAGAGAGTAATATGTCTGTGAATCTCATCCTGGTTTTGCTCTGCCAGTTTTTTAATCTTGCTATCAGTGGTCAGTCATACTCTTCTGTGAAACCACTTGCAAAACATCTTATGTTCTTGTTATTGCATTCTGGCAAATTTCATTCATGAGTTAACTGCTTTAGTGGCTCTATAGTCTATTTCTTCTCTTAAATGGTGCATACCTGCAATATCTCTGTCATTTCTAGAAGATCTAGCTGCTATACAAAACTGATAACAAGAATGAAATGCCTAAATTACGGGGTTTTTTTACGTTTTAACTTTACTGCACTAAATCAATCTTGTGACTTGTAGTATGAAGAATAACAATTTTTTTACTCACAGTTTTTGTGCTACTTTGTTCCGTTTTTTTTTATTTTATAAGTATATGGGAAGTGAATACATTGTCAGAGCATTGGGTCCCCCCAAAATTATGAGTGGGCATAAACATTTCAGAGAGAATTGGGAGCTGATCCTTGGTTTTGTTTGTCTGTGCTCTGTGTCAGCAGGGCAGTGCACCATTAACTCCAGCATGTGCTACACAAAGGCAGATTACTTCATGTAGAGAAGTTTCTTGCTATCATTTCTTGTCACTACCTCTGTTCTGGTGAACACTGATGTGCCAGCAGTAGGCATAAGTCAATGTCTCTTTATCTGTAAGGTGATAAGGTGACTTTTTACTCCTTGGTGTGTTATTTTACTTGAGGTTTATGTAATATGAGTTGGATTTTCTTCTTTGACCTGGGACAAGCAGCTTTGCTGAAGGGCTAGTTGGGAATTTAGAATTACTTTTTTTTTTTTTTTTTTTTTTTTAAAAACTGCTGAGTTAGTTTATTGACAAACAGATGTAGCAAGTGTATAATATATTGGCAGGTAGCAGGGTTTTCCTCATGCAATCCTAACACTTCCATTCATCAGACAAGCCTTGTATTTAGCAGTTCTTGCCCTGTTAGGGCTTGTACGATTGAAAGCACAAGGGAAAAAAATATCACTACTACTTTAATGTTTAGTGCCATCTTTATCTAGGGCTTTAAGTTTTGTTGTCACAAATAAATTACTTGTTGTTTAGAACTTTATTTTCTGATGATAATCAGTTATTTCAACCATTTTTCATTTCATTCTACTAAATCAATTATCTTTTTCCTCCTCTTCTTGCATGCTTTTGGCAGTCAAAATCTTTGGGTAGTTCTTTCTTGTCATCTTGAGTCAAACATAAATATATGGTTTTCAAACACAGCTGATGTGAATGGGACTCTGATGCTTACAAGACTTGCTATTTTAGAATGTTGCCACTGCTTTGATATTGGGACTGCTGGATGTGGTCAAACATGATTGACTTCCTCTAAGTCATACAACCTGTATTTCTGTCCATTAGTGACAGCTACTTCAAGCCTATGATTAATTTCATCCTAAAAACAGCATTTTGCTTTTCACCAAGAAACTCTAATCTTAAAAGTATCTTTTCTTTTTGTGGATAATAAAGAAAGATTGGGGGGATGGCTTGATTGCAGATGTCCACACTCCACTAAGATTAAAGCAGAAATAACACCTCGCACCAAAAATGAGCAACTTCTTCAGCACCTCACAGCATCTCTTTCCTGTTCTCTCCTCTGTTGTTACACACTATTGGAGTATTCCATAAAGCTACATGAACCTGCTTGGGAAGGCACACAAAACCTATTTGTATCCTGTTGTTCAAGCTTAAAGTGAGTTTCTTCGATTTACTCCTAAATTGAATTAAGCTGAATTGAGTTGAAGCTGTTTGTAATTCTGCCTGGGTCTGCAAGTGGAAGTACAGCAGTGTTGTACCTCATCCACCTGAAATTTGCACTCTGCCTACAGCTGTTGTCCTGTTCGGCCCTCGGTGACTTGGGAGTGCTCAGAGTTTTGACAAGACTTGCCTTGAGCAGATTACACAGTTGAACTGAATACCAATTTATTTTAGTTCAACCTGTAATGATTAATAACTCATTTTATTCTCTCTGATACAGATCTGGTACTACACGAACAACATATTTAGTGAATCTGGGATCAACCGTGAAACAATCCCTTACGTTACACTAAGTACTGGTGCTGTTGAGACTCTGGCTGCTGTTTTTTCTGTAAGTATGTTTATAGAAATCCATTAGCATACTTGATATTTAAATATTGTTACATTTTATTTTCTTATACAGCTTCAACTATAAAAACAATAATATGTTGATTAAATGTAATGGTTGATAATGCAATTCAAAATATCATTTCTAATTTTGATCCTAAACCAATTTTATTGGATTTTTTTAAAGATGTTCTTTAATTTTAGATCCATAAAAGGAACAGAAATAGTTGGCATGTCCTGCAGTGCTTTTAATGTATGAAGGCAGAAATAGCAAGGGCCAAAGTATATTAAGTGGTAACTCATAAATTATTTCACCTGGTAGAACAACCTTATCTGGTAGCAGTTTATTTGCATCTCAGAGTCTCCTTGTGTGCCTGCTGGGCAGCAGCAGTGTTGTTCAGAGAGGGCTCAGGCACAGTCCAGCTGCAGGTGTTCAGTGTGGCTGGCAGAAACAGGCACCAGGGAGGTGGAACAGTGAAGCCAGCCTGCTAGAACAAGGGAGTCCCACGTGGTGTTCAATTCTGCTGCCTTAGGACAAACAGGCATCTCTTCCTAATGCATGAGCTCCACAGCAGCTCCTCTGCTTTGCTCTGAATGTAGAAGATGTTAATAGAAAAACTCATCCATGCACCTTTTTTTCCTTCCTATTTCAAAATGGAAAAGTTAACTAGGGAAAAAAATAATGAACAAACTAAAACCCCAAGTTTCAGTAGGTAATTACGCAATTAATTGCTAAAGAAAATAAATTTATATTTGTACTGCAATCAATAAGAAGCAATGGGAAAAGCCTTTGGAATGGAAAGTTGCAAATGAGTAGTCCTTTTTTGTCAGAATTTTTTCTTCATATATTCTAGACCAACTCTATTGGTACAATACTGAACACAGCAGCAAGCATTTTTAAATGTCAGAAGAATGGTTTTGGAAAAAGAGTGCTTTTCAGTGGCAGAGTAACTGCTTGTGACCTACAAAATGTTAAACTAAATCAAGCTATCAGATATATTTTCTTTTAGTCTAGAACATAAGGCATCTACAGGGTCACAAATATCTTCTTCTGATGTTAGTGAATTTCTACAGATCTGTTTTTGAATAAATCTTTTTTTTTAATTAAAGAGACTGATTTTATTATTCGTTTTAATAGGTAGAAATAGAGAAATATTAAAGTGTCTATCTCTTACAGTTTCTTCTTTGTGAAACTGCACACATGCTTCTTTGTTTAAGATATATGGAAAAATAATAAGGATAATTCTACCCCTGATTTAAGTGAAGAATACACCTCTTTTATGTGAAAACAGATGATAATTACATGGACTGATTCCATTATATTAAAGCCATTCTATAAATAGAGTCTGTAATCTTTTCAATTCCTTCTGTGCTGTCAGTTTGTGGGGCTTATTCAGAGCAAACTCTTCATACATAATGAGGTGGATGGGTGTACTCTGGCTCCTAGCATGTGTGATAACTTTCTGTACTTAAGAGGAGGTTTTTTTAATACTTTTTCTGTTAATGCTACCTGCTGTGCCTCTGGAAATGCTAATGTACCAGTATCTCTTTTCCCTTCCAATTTCTCAGTTCAAGACACACTCCTTTTAAGCCTTAATTTTATTTCCTTAATCTTCATAAACATTTCATTGCTACTCTTGTTGAAAGGAACAAAATCATACATTTAGTTTTTTCAGTTTAAGGTTTTGCAGCTTATTTATTTGAGTAATTTCCCATCAAGTTATCATACCTAGCACTGAAGACAGGGGATTCCTCCCACTTCCAATCTCTCCCAGTGTCTCCTTCTGACATTTAAAAAAACATCTCTCTCACAGCCTTAAATGTTAAGCCAGGTGCATGCCTTTTGTACTACTCAGGGAAGAAACAGAAGAAAACAAGAAGAGAACTTAATATTCCTTGTATTTTTAATGTGTTGTGTTTGCTAGCAGAAACCAGATTTTACCCACAATAAACTGCATGATTTTGGTAGAGGTAATCAGTTATAGGGATATAGTTTCTGTCCTCTTAAACAAAAGAAAGACTGGAAATGTCCACTAGAAATCATGCACCATCTGTGATCATTATGCATAAATTAGGTGGTCACGAGATTGAGCCTCAGTAACATTCCTTGGGTATTGATGACCTCCATTGATGAGACCCTTATGAATGCCAAAGGAAAACTGTGAAATAGAGATGTATTTCACAGAGAAGCAAAGTAATATTTACTAGACAAAATACTGAAACTGAAAAATTTTGAAAGTCTTCCTTTAATGTGTCTTGGGAGCAGCAGCACAATAGTAATTATGTTGATGTGGTCCATGAGGAAAGACAGTATTCCTTTTCATAGTTCTGTACAGCCTCAGATCTCTTGTTATTCCCACTTGTAGTATGCTTTGCCTACAATTCCATCCCTCTTTCTCTCCAGCAAAAGCCATATTAACAAGACATTGAAAGATGAAATATGCATCATAATTTTCATTTAATTCACACAATTTGGCTGCAACTTCCACTTCCATCAACACTTCCTAATTTACTTCATGTAATACTTGTGTGGTAGCATTGTCTCTAGGGAGACAATATAAACTTTCTGTATATTTTTTGGTTAATGAGAGAGAATTCCACCCATTGTACTTAACAGATTTGATTTAGAGTACTGGATAGACAATTACATTTTAGTGGGGTGCCCATTAATTTCAATTTGTTTCTGAAGTTTTGTGTCCTCTGGAATGAAATACTGAATAGATTTACTACTCATAGATATGTTACAGCAGTAAGTTGCCTAACCTGATATATTTCTTTGAAACAAGATGAAATATACCTAAATAATTCCCTGTGTTTATTATGTCTGTTCTATAACTTCAAAAGTAAGGGCATACCACAAACTTAGTTATTCTTCAGTTAGATTGATTACTGTTGCTATTTTCTAATTTTTAGTAATTTCAGTTAATTTTAGTTGTTGTCTTACTCTTAGTGGGCAAAGACAGCAATTTTCTAGTGCCCTTCTCTGGTACAGGTGCAGGGTGAATGGAAAGGGAGGCAGAAGTAAATGTCTGAAAAGATTCCTTCCTTCTTCCATGAAGCCAGCATAGAATAAAAGGGAATGTTATTCAAATTAAGCATCCCACATCTAATTTTGCCACAGATGGCAAAAACCACACTTAGTTTTCTTAAAATGTTCACAGAAAGACTCTAGATGTGACTATATTGAGAAGACTGTGCCCTAAGTACATCCCATAGGATGATGCATGAAGGTGTTACTAAAAGCCTCTGACAGAGACAAGCTGTGTGAAGTCTGGGATGAGCTAAAATACACTGCAGTACTAGACCATAAAAGAATGTAGGAAATCCTTTGCAGTATCACACAGAAGTCAGGAAAGCCAGCCTTCAGCAAGCTGATTTTAATCTGCTTTAGGATGTCATGAGAAAGAACCCTTAGACTCGTACTTGGTTGTTTTACTGTTGATAGATCTCGATATAGAGGGAAATATTCCCTGCTAAGGGTATGGCACATCTTAAATAAAAGGTATTCCAGACACTTCCATAGGTGTCCCTATCTCCAACACATTTCCTCCATAGTTTCCACAGGATGATGCAAGATATCTTGGCTGAAACACTGGGTCCACTGTGGTCAGAAGAGAAAGAAATATGTTCCAGTAACAGCCAGTCTTAGCAAGTGAAAGAATGGGTTGACAAATACTAGAATCTCGAGTGTTACTAGGAAGTTATGTTAGAATTGATTTTTATCAGACTTTTAATGCAGTCCCATGTGACATTGTTCACACTAAGTCAGAATGAGCCTCCACATACCCATAATTCCCAGTAGGATGTAAGTAGAGAGGGCAAGAATGGGGCAAACTTGGGCAAACTTTCCCCCTCTTTCTTCCCTCACCCTGACAAGCTGTTGCTCAAGGATTGCCAGAATTTGAAGGTAATATCTTGTTCAGTAGCAGGCCAGATAGAGACAGCAGTAGAAAAGAGATTGGCAAGCAGTGTCTCAGGTCATGGCGTTTGTCAAAGGCCAGAGGCATTTGGACATATTTTCTCTGCAGAGTGGACTGAAGAGGCAGATTGTCTTCATGCACACTGCCTTAGCCCACAAGTGATCAACAGATTGCTGTTAGGTAAAAACATTATTTCTTTTTCATTGTTTTAATACACATGGAATTTTGAACAGGACTGCATGTGTTGAAGTACCACATAGTGCCTTCCAGAAGAAAAGGTCTCATCATGAAGGTCTGCCTTACAACACTACTCCTAAGGTGTACATAATTAAAGGTTGCATTTATGTAGTACAAATCCTTTTGTTGGATTTATTCAGAAATTGGAAGTTTTAAAGATGTATCTTCTACTCCTGAGTATTAAAAGCATTGGGTTTGAGTAATTCCTTTATCAATCTATTCAGGATAATCTGCATCAAGGCATTCAAATATCATCATTACAAAATAAAACATCAGCCACAATAAGCAGTCACAGATCAAGGCTGAGATCTAGTCTGGCTTCTATAGCATAAACATGATAGCTTAGTGCTGCTTTTAACAACTAAATCATCACTAAAAGGAGCTTTGCTTCATAAATATCTACAGTTTATTGAAGGGACAGAATAGGAATAATTAAATGAGTGTTTTTGTGCTGCCCTAGGGGCTGCTGCCAAGCATTGCTGAGGCAAAAGTGGCTGGCTAAGATAAGCTCTTGCATGGGCTACACCTTGGATGTGCTGGTCTTGGCAGATATCAAGTATGAGAGCATCTTTAGTGAATAGAAAATTTCACTGCCAAGTGAAGCTGACTAAGGATGCCTTACTGCAAAATACTTCAGACTAAGCTTAGAAATCTAGTAATCAATTCCATGCTTCACTGAGAGTAATCTTTAGACAGATACCTGCAGAAGTTGTATAAGATCTTATCCTGTCACAGCTTTAATACAGATACAGGCAAATTGATGGGAGAGCCTTGCAGACAGATTTATTTAAGGCTTGTGCTTATGTGGTCAAAGTTGATGCTAGGTCTCTAAATTCCTATTTAGGTACTTAAATACAATATCCCCTTTTCTGTTTTAAAATTAATAATTCATACAGTAGACTACTGGATATACATAAAAATATTAATCCAAAAAAACCAATTTATTCTTCTCAGTCTGCAGTTCCTCTCCTTTTCCTAGGACAAGATATTGCGCATTGTGACATAAACTGATATAAATGAGGTTATCAATTTTAATCCTGGTATTTAAAATGGAAGTCTGAATCTAGTCACAGAGTCTTACTCAGACCTTTACCCAAAATGCATAGAAAGTATGGCTATTCTTGACATTAACTTATAGAGCAAACTTCTTCACAGAGCTGAGACGTCAAGAAAACCTGACAGGGTTTGCTTAGTAT
>WEIU01009870.1:338975-355704 GCA_013389925.1 Aegithalos caudatus
TTTTTTCAGAGACGTTAAATTTTGTAAACATATTTGTGAGCACAATTATGAATGTCATAGCTTATGAATAGTGTAAAATCAACCCTCATGGTTTTAATTTTGATCTTTGTATTTACTGGGAGAACATATTTAATGGTCCAATTCTTCAGTGTTTTATCAACAAAGTCAAATGCCACTTTTTTTTTTCCAGGGCTTAGTTATTGAACGGTTGGGACGCAGGCCTCTCCTCATTGGAGGGTTTGGGTTGATGATTGTCTTCTTTGCAGTGCTCACTGTCTCCCTGACTTTACAGGTAACACTATATATATATAGGGTCACTGTATATTTAAACTCTCTCTTTTACCTATTTTAAACATGCTTGATACTGGTTTGTCTCAACATTCCTGCATAAGCCAATCCTTTCAATCAGCTTGGCATAAGGAGCAAAAGGTCTCTTACAGTAATTTATGAATCTGTTTGCTTCAAAGCTTTTGCATTAAACATCTATAGGGACTTTCTCACATTCTCCAATTTAGACTCCTTAATTCAAAGATTTATGCATATCAGGAACGATTATGAAGACAATTTTACCCATAGTTGAATAAACTGTTTATCCATATTCTGTGGGTGTATCTTTGTTTGTAATTCACTTTCTCTGAGGTTTCTTTTATGCTTCATATGTCATTCCTATTTTAGGATTGTAATTTTTCTTAGTGAAAATTTCCACTTTTGATGTTTCTTTCAAGTTACTTTTCTGGTATTTGTATAGGCAAACTGATTTAGTTGTAGATGTTTCTGCTCATTGAAGGGAGATTGGAGCTAGATGAGCTTTAAAGGTCTCTTTCAATCAATATGTTTCTGTGATTATATGGTTCTAAGTTATCAGATGTTATTAGCACTCAATTCCCCAGGTGTTTCAAATTATTAGAGGAGGATTTATTAAACCAGTTTAAACTATGGCCCTGAGTAATTTTCCTTTTTTTGGCTTCCATCTATGTAAAAATGTGGTTTGTTTATGTTCCTAAAGACTTTAGAGAAGTAAAACTGACATTTGCAATGGCATGGGTTTGGGTGTTCTTGTTTCATCAAGGTGTTTTCCTGCTGGTTTGGGTGTTCCAGTGTGGTGCCATTAATCTGACTTCCAAATCTTGTTTTTTTGTTTGAAGGGGGTCACTAAGTCAGGTTGACTGGAAGGTCTGTGCCACACCATTGCAGTTTTATTTGATTTACCTGTATGCACATGACAATAAAGCCTTAATTCACTTACCTGCCAGGACAGCTGTAAGACAGCTCTCCTCTCGAAGAGAGATGTTATTCCATATTTTGTATGCCAAGTGAAAAATTCCCTTCCAGATCTTTTAAGGCCTATTTGAGTGTGTGAGCACCTCTAGCTATTTTAAATCCCTGAAGTCTGAATGCCTTTCAGTTTTGCCTCCTTTCAAAAGGGTCTCAATGTTAAAGTATTAGAGATTTGCTTTGAACAAAGGATCACAGTACAAATAGGCCTAATCTCAAAGAAATTTATATCTACTCCATATTTGCACCTTCTCTTTCTTAGAAATCTTGGATTTGCTTCCAGATGAGAACCATAGATTGTGTAATTTTGATAGATCTATAACCCTTTTGGTTAATGTTAATGTCCAGGAGGCCATGGTTTCCACATAACTAAAGAAATAACCCAGACTAGAAGAGGAAAAGCATCAGAAAATAGGGGCCTTTCCTTAACACTGAAAACAACAATTACTTTCTATAGCAAGAATATTTTTACAGATCCACTCAAGGTGGTGATAGTCCTCTTACATGTATCTTAACAAACTATTCAAAAATACTAAAATTCTAATAAAAATTCACATGTTGCTGCAGTAAAACTCCACCTGTTGGAGAGAGGAAGAAATGGGCATCCATATTTTTTTTTCTCATCTAATAGAATTAGAATCAAGCATTCACATACATGATTATGAAACAATTCTATTTGTAGTTCCTGCAAACTCCATAGGAACTGTTCTTTGTATTTCAAATTCCTGACATTTAGAAGTCTCAGTAGAGAAAAATCTGCTTAGAAGTAGAGGAAAGATAACATACATGGCCTTTTTGTCTGTGAAATCAGATTATGGCAGAAAAGCCCTGGACTGTGGCTTTGCCATGCTTTGCCAAGGTTCAGATACTTGGTTCTCCTACCAAATGTCAGCCTGCCACGTATAGCCTTCAGCCAAGCCTTTGATGAACTTTGAAGCTCTATGGCCATCCTAGATGCTCTTTTTGAACATGACTGAAATATGGAGACATTGAATGTGTTCAGTGTTCCAGGTTGGCTTGAACTTTAGCACAAGAAATTGTGATTTTTTTAGAGTTCTGACCTAGCTTGCCTAGGGTTTCTCTACAGGATTTCACAGAGACAAAGTCCTTTAAATACAAATCATCTAATAAGGTCCTACAGAAATGCTGTGATTTTCTAAAATAACCCCAGACTAAATTTTGAAGTAGGTCAAAACACTATTATCTGTGAGGTTTTAAAAATATGTGTGATATGTACAATATGTGTTTAAAATTAATGTCTTTTATCTACCCAGAACACTGTGCATTGGCTTCCTTACCTCAGTATATTTTGTATCCTTGCAATCATTGCATCGTTCTGCATTGGCCCAGGTATGTCTATATTATTTCTCCATGTTTCTTTTTACATCTAAGGACAGGTATTTTTGCACTGGCATTATGTTAGCAATTCACTTGTACAGAACTTCACTTTGGCAGTAAACCAGAAAGTAAGACTTTTGTTCCCTTGAGCTTTTGGAGGTTTTTTTGTGTCCTGTTTACTGCCTCTTTTTCTTTGTAAGGAGTTTGACATTAAACATTAATCAGCTGTTTATACATCTTCACCACTGAAGTGGTCTAATTGATTGATTGTGGTTTATTTGGGGAAGAGTTCCTGATGTTTGATGTGACTCTAATGAAATACTGCTGTAATTCTGTGCATCCTCTTTTGAAAAGCTGAGTAAAAAAAAAAAAAAGAAAAGGTCCTTTAGAGAAAAATGAGGAGAATACCAAGTTACTTCTTTTACCCTTTTTTTCTTGGAAAAGGGTTTGTCACTAATTTCTGTGCAAAATACTGTGAAAATGCTGAAAAAAATTATCAATCCCTTTGTCCTTCTTTAAGGACAAATCTCAGGTTCAGCTAAGTCCACTGTACTGCTGACATATGTTTCTTTTACTGAGATGGGGGTTGGGTGTTAAAGAATTCTGTGGAATAGAACTTTTTTTGAATTTTAAATACCTTAGGAATGTCAAATATTGACTTGAAACTGCTTTAACACTTCCCTTCTGGTGTTTTATGTGGCTCAGAGAGTTTAAGTGCAGCTACTTACAACACCTACCATTGGGGTTTTTAAAATCTCTGTTGAAACAAACTGGTTTTTTCCCTATTGCAGCTGTGTTCCACTGAGCTTTAGAACTTGCAAATCAATATGTTCTTACAAGTTATATTTCCAGCACATGAAGATTAACCCTCTGCTTTTCTTCTTCACCTCACCATTCTTCAAAATGGATTCTAGTGTTCTTCATTTAGGTTCTTTCTCTTTACTGATGTTATTCCAGATTTGTGTTGTACTTCACAATCTCTTTGAAATAAAGTGTCTGCAGATACATCCAGGACAAAAAGCTATTACTTGCTTACTTTCTACAGAAATTAATTGAAATTAAAGCTTCTGTTGTGTTTTTCACTGTGCTCAGTGCTCTTAAAGCCAAAGAACATTAATAGCATACCAGCAGCTACCTAGTTGGCCTCTCCACCTTTCCTCTTTGTGTTCCAAGGTTTGTCATATCTGACAATAGTGGGAATATCTGGGTAGCACTTAACATTGAATTGCTTTTAATGAAAATCTCAGTAATTGACTCTTCAGCTGTTGAGAAGAAGCTATGAAGTATCACATTCTGATATCTCTGCAAATCAATAGCAATATTTTAGGTAACTTTGTTTGATGGGGGCTGATTTATATTCAATGAAACTTCTCTGTTCTCTTTAGAGGAGCTTAGGAGACCTGAACTACTTTACTACCTTTTAGGTGGACAACTTGCATTATTAACAGTGTTTTAAGATGATTGAATAAGAAGAGAGCATATGTATTTTTTCTGAACAAAGAAATTATTACAAGAAATCTACATTGCATCCCTTGCTTTTTGTATCACAAGGCACAACTCAATAACTGAGTGCAATTACTGTGTCAAGTTTTGTCCCCCTTTGCTTGTACAGGAAAGACAACAATAGCCTGTGACAAGTCCATTGGAGAGTCACTACGTCAGTGAGAAGACCTCTGAGAAGGGAGTGGGTGAACTGGACTTGTCCAGCCTGAGGAGAGACTGCTAAGAGCAGAGCCACTACCTATGAGAAGGGTGTGCAATGGCAGAGCCAGTCTCCCCTTGCTGCACAGTGAAGTGCTTGAGAGGCAGAATGCAAAAACAAGCATTCTTAAAACAAGAATGATGCATAGAGACTGTAAGAAAAAGCTTTTTTTTTTTTTTGTTTCTAGGCAGTTGAGCAGGCTACCAAGGATACTGAGTCCTTAATTACTACACAAAGATCAAAAGTGAATAGTTTGTACTTCTGTTTTTCTCCATTGCAGTGGTTATAGGGAAGTGTCCAGAGCAAAATACAAACAGAACAAGCAGGTGAGACATTTTTAGAGAACCAAAGCACATTTTTTCCAGCTTAGGGTCTTTCTGAGATAGAGCTTCTAACACTTTCATAGTCTTCCATGGATTTGTTAAATCTCTGTCTGAAACAGCAGAATTTTAGTATTTTTTGGCAAAGAAAACAACATGTCTACCACCTTTCATGCACACATTTGTTGTTAGCCTTTGTGTGATATCCTCTAGGTCCTGCAGAAACAGAGCAACTGGTCCTCTTCCTCCTTTTCAACTTCCTCATGGTCTTGTAAACTTTTACCTTATCAACACAGATTTTTCTGGAATGAACAGCTATTTCTTATTGCCACCTTCTCAGTGATATTTTATGACACCCCTTTAGCAGGAAAATTTCACACTTTGGTGTTCTTTTGTAGCACTCTGATGGTTTAATGAGACAAGGCTGAAGTTCAAGAATAACCTTCCCATCTTTCTGGTAGTAAAAGGGATTTTCCCAAGAAAATTAAGATATATATTCTTTATTATAAAGCTGCATATTTTCTATACTTTTAGCCTTTTGTAGAAGCTTTGGCATTCATTTGTATTGGTTAAACAGGGGCTATTGTCAACTAATCCTCAGTATCTTAATTCCTACTGTAGTTACACTACAAAAACAATTTGTATTGATTCCACAGGTACAAACCTTAAGCTAGGACACATTTAGTTTATGTTCATTGAGCTATTGGTACTTGAAAAAATTATTTCATCTAAACATTATAAATAACATGAGGAATTGAGTTCTTAAAAATGCTGCTTTAATTTTCTAGAGCATAAAATTGCCTTTAAAAGTACAATATTTTCTCTCTTGTTAGAACATCTAATACCTTCTTGATAGCTTAGAAGTGGTATAAACCATTTTCTGAGAGCATATGCATGAGTCCCATCTGCTCCTTTGCAGTGAGGATCAGCTGTTACTATAAACTGTGGAGGGTGTTTATTTGTTTCATTTTTCTGAACTCGGCTTTTCAGCTTGCAGATATTTTTGAGGACTGAAACAGTAATGCTAGAAACAGGTATATTTGGCACGTGTGTGATTTGGTACTTCATGATTTTTGTCAAAAGACAAGCAGCAAAAAGCTTTCACTTTCTAAAAATCAAAGGGGCCTCAATACAGTCAGTCTGTGATCTGAAAGAAAATAATTTATTGTTCTATAGACTAGGGAGCTATGCTGGTCCAGAAAGTTGTTTTGTTGTGCCTATTTGGTTAATTTTATGCAAGATAAGATATTTTTTCATCTTGAATTAAATATAGGATACATTTCAAGTGAAGAATTGTCATCCAGAAAACAGGAAATAGAAAAAACTGAAGGGATTGCTTCTGACTCCTAAGGAGACAAAAAGCAAAAAGCTGAACATCAGCTGAGAAAACAAATCAAAGGAAAAATGTATAAGAATATTTTCAGGATCTGCAGAGAGCATTTGTGCTGTTCAGGTTATGCATCACGAGCAAATGCATGTATTTGTAATGCCTTTACAGAATGGGTAAATAATGTGCAGCTTCTTGGAAATTTGGGTAGTGATAGACAGGTTTAGGTACATGTGAAACTTTTCCTTCTTTAACTTTGCCTCAGTTAATATTTAAGAAAAGAGGAAAACTAAGATTTATTCCCACTTTCTCAGTTAAACCTGTGTGGCTGACTCCTCCTGGACTGAACACTCTTGTTCAGCTGTGCCTGCAGAAACAATCTCTTTAAGGAAAGATGGTCTAAAATCGGACTTAAACAGAAAAAAAGAGAACGTTCTGCTTATTTTTGGCTATTTTCTTGAATTCCCCATGCACCCATTGTACCTTTACAACAGTTGCTATGCCAGCAAGTGATTTTTGATTTTTCTGGGAGAATTGAAAAATGTGCATTGTAGTTTTAGAAAACCTGCTGCATATTGTCCTCTTTTACACACCAGCCAAATATTTTAAAAAAACCAAACAACTGAACACCCAAAAACTGACACAGAATGTGTTCCAGGATTGTTGATTTGTCAGGAATGTTGACCCCACTTTTCAGTGAGTCTTCATGAATTTTCAGATGAGGGACTTGCAGGTTTTGGTTTTGAAGTTTATTCAACCACATAAAACAATTATATGTTCATCCCCTGAGCCAGAGAATGGCTTTTCTGACACCTGTCAAGATGTGTCAGATAGCAGAACATGTGGAGAAAAAAACTGATCAACTGGTTGGGGATTACAGAAACACTGGCATGAAGTTCCAGATAACCTTCCTAGTGAAAATAAGTGTAACAAAAAGACAGTCGAGACTTTTAAGGGCATGGAAACCTGGCATAAAGCATTTCCATGCATTATTTTTGTAGGAAGTGATCTATTGGCATTTCTTCCTTAGAAGTGTATTCTGATTTAGTGTAACACCTTTCTATCCAGTTTTGATAAGTGGAGAAGGCACTGCCACAGAGAAGGGACAGGAAACCCTGATGGCCAATGTGAGCAATAATGCCTGTCTTTAACTAAATGGAAGGATGGGAGGAGGTGGGAGTAGGTGAACTGTTTAGATAAAATACCTAGCTTTGAGACTATCTCCTTTCACCACTTTTTTTTTTCAGAAACTTAATAACTATTATTGCTTTCAAATCTCTGCAAATTTGCTGGCTCTGGAAGAAGCAAATAAGTGCAGTGCTCTGAAGCACTGCACTTATTTTACCACTGGAAATAAGGAAAAATAACCCCAGACCCTAATTGTGGCAGTAAGATCTGTAAAAACTGTTTGTGTAACACAAGTGTGTTGCCCACCCTTTGACCTCTGCATCTGAGAGGGAGATCAGCCACATGTGTGCAGCAGAAGGCATGTGGTAATGTCCCTTCTTCCAAGGAGTTCCTTGTAGGCCTTTGGAAAGAAAAGAAAAACTACCTTTTATTAACAGTAATATTTCTGAAAGTTCCAAAAATCTGTGGAGTTGATTTTATATCCATTGTCTGATCATGATAACTCAAGCCATCTTTGTACTGGAAATCTGTGTTATTTTGGTGGCACTTCAAGTTTGAGATTAGTGATTCTGTTGAAATCTTTTGCATTTTGCCCATTTCTAGGAATGGGGCATAAACGCCTGCATGCCCTGGAAAGAAAAAGAAGCTTAGAAACTCAGAACAAGGTGAAGATTTAAGGATGTATGAAAAATGTCAGTTAGCTAAAGAAAAATATAAGAATGCTATCTCTCAGTATCACATGAAAGACTTCCACATAGCTGATTATATTTTATCTAAGTAATTTGAAAGATTGTTTTATATGAACACTCTCTATGCCCATTCTTTTACATGTTTCTTAAAGACCTAATACATCATATTGTCATGCATTGTCTCACTGAATAGTAATGTGAAAAATTCTCATTGTGTTGTCAGGCATCGTGTCATCATTTTTTGAGATGACTTTAGATGAATGTTGGATCACAAAACTGCTCAGGCAGCAGTTAGCACAGAAGGGCTCCAAAGAAGGGCTACTGTGAAGGTGAAGAAAATAGATTTATATATTAAAAGATCCAGAATAACTTCATAGTGTCTCACAGAATAGGCTGAGAATTAAATACTGCCTGAAACAATAGAGGATTGTATTTGAGCCAGATGAGGAAGCCTGATCCTGGATTCCTTTCTCTGCAAATCTTGAGTTCTTTATTTATCTCTGAGATGCTTGATCCTCTGCATAAAATCTTACCTTGTTTCTACCTGTCTAAAAACCCATGGTGTCTGCAAAGATGCACATTTGGCCAGAGGGATTTTCTAGCTGGTCACTGCAATAAAATGCAGGCCCAACTTAATTTCTGTCTATAGCTGCTATTTGTAAATTAGTGGCACTAGAGAGAAGAAAGAAGGAGTCTCTGGCTAAGTCATACATAGTGGCTTCAGGCATTTTGGCTTTACAGTCTTATGGTACATATTGTGTTAGAAATAGTTATTCTGGTCTTTAATCCTGTAAGTATTTCTGCGGACAAGTAGCATTTCCCCACAGAAGTCCTGCTGAGTTCAGTGTAGCATGGATAAGCCTGAATTTAGTGTGATCAAACACAAGTCTGTGTGATTTTACTTAAATTCCTACTTTTAAAATAACTTTCTATTTAAGTATGCATTACAAAATCAGATCAGTGGCATGTTTCCAGTCACACTCTGATTACAGGAAAGAGAAATCAGTAAAATTCAAACTCAGACGAATTTGAAAAAATAGTAATTTTATGATAGCAAGATCTTAATTTTTCAGTTGTTACTTTTTATAGCAATTGCATTCAGACACAGCTGAGAAATACCAACAAACCAGGCCATTCCAGAAAAACGTTTCACTTATGCTTGTCTCTTTTTTAGAGTTTTATAATATTTGTCATGGCTTATGGAAAGTGAGGGAAGTCTTCCCTAGCACAGCTGAATACAGTGAATGCAATTTAATACAATTTTAAATTGGCATTATAAGGTAAACAAAAGAAAACTCAGAGGAAATCGTTGCTGTGCCCTGAAGTGTATCAAAGATAGTTTGGTATTTAAAGTTTAAATCAGTCCATGCTCTTACTCTGAATGTCAGTGTGCAGCTAGCTCTATTGTCAGCAGAGCTGTCATCATAAAGGGGTCACTTTGAAAGTCACGAGGTTTGTTCAGCCTGAAATGTCATGAGTGAAGAAAACAAAAATCAGCTCTTGGATGTGAAACAACCAAAGGTGTGATAGCACACATGTAGACATAAAAGTACTGCAATGAAAGGAAGCATCAGTATTATTGCCTGAAACAGGCATTTACAGAAGCTTTGTGTGATGTTTTAGCTTCTCCACTTAGTGTGGGATGTAAAGACTTCTAACACTCATGACCTCCCACAGAGGCATTATGCCAAGAGTTTGAGCTTGCTTGAATGTAAAAAAAAAACCCACTCTGTACCAGAAAAGTGTATGAGATTAAAAAGAAACAAATAAACCCATGTTCTTCTTCTATATTTAGTTAAAAAGTAGTAGATTTGAAAGGTTAGTTTAGTTTTTGATTTTTAAAAAATTCTATAAACTAGAAGTCTTTACAGATAGGCATTCTTTGATAATGTCAAACAGTTCTGGCATTGGATACAGAGTAATGGTGCAGAAATAACCTTTAGTTTCCCAGGTATTTAGGAAAAGGCTTGATTTGTTGATAGTTGTAAGGCTTTTGTGGGCACAACGGCAGAATTAAAATATGCTGCCTAGATATCAATTAAATACTCCAAATGTGAGTTATGGTTCAGTTCAGAAACTTGTAACAACTTGGAGACAGTCTCAGCTGAAGATTTTCTGAGACCTCTGGCCCCATCCCCTGTGGGCTGCCCTCCATCCCAAAGCAGGAGCCCTTGGGGTTGGTGTTCTGCCCTCCCAGGTGCAGGCAGCACAGCCTGCAGTGCCAGTGCCCCTGCTGCAGCTGCTGTGGGATGTGCAGCACAGCCCTGGCACGCAGGGCTCATTTACCTTTCCTTCCCTGGTTTTCTCCAGCAGTAGAAGCAGCTCCTTCCTACCCCTAGGGGCAGGAGTATTTTCAACTACTTCTAACAAGTCAACTAGTTAAGAGTTCATCTTTTGATTACCTTTGAGTGAACAAACTGATTTTTTAGGCTTTTAAGAAATAAGACTAGAATTTCTTTCAATATTCATTGAATTTTGGCGGGGAGGGGGAGGGGCGGGGAGGATAAGGTGGCCCTTGAATATATTAAGTAAAATGTCATTCAACATATATTTTGGGATTAATACCCATTTTACGTTATAATTCTTCTCTCTTAAAGAGCAGCAAAGAGAAATGCGTAGCTTTTAACAGTTCTGTAGCAAAAATTATTTCAATTCTTTATAATTAGTGGCAGTTCTAAAGAAAAAAGAACCCCTAGTATTTGAAAGGTAATTGTATCTGTTGAATAAAGGAGTTGCTGGAGGTGACACCTGGAGTTCTCAGCAGCAGGAAAACTTATGAACTTTATCCTGCTAACAATAGATTTTTACAAATTATCTTAATTGAAGCTTTCAAAATGTGAATGCTTTGACACTTGACAGCACTCCTCCTACCTGAACTAGCAGCTTTTCCTGAATGATCATTAATTACTTGCTGATGGCTCACAACTCGAACCCTGAAGAAATTTACTGCTGCAAAAATGCACCCATGTGTTTTAGAGGTTCATGTAACCATGAAAAAAACACATTTATTCAAAAGCTCTGTAAGTGACCTAGGTACATAATTCATATTAATAGGGATTGGATATGAAAAGCTTAGTAAAAAATACTGTTTTTTCAGTGAATTTGTATAAAATAGATATACTTGTAAAAGTGCAAAGTAATAAATATATAGAACAGTAAATGTAGAATTAATGAATATAAGGCAATAAAAATATTTTATTTCCCTTATGCCCAGGCACAATGCACAGCACAGAAAAGTTTTCTATTCATCTCATCTATTTCTGACTAATCTCCGTGGCAAAATGCAAAAGTTTATTAGTTTGATGTTGCTATTGAACACTGCTCTAGAGTCCAGACAGTGTTTCTTGGTAGCTAAGGTGCTGCACTGAAAGATAAATAAACACCAGTAAGAGACTTCCAGACGAAAAATGTAGGTCAGGAGAACTTCATGAACAAGGGTAATCAGTGTCAGTTTGAGAGTCAGCTTGAAGCAAACAAAGTAGTTGTCTCATTTAAATCTCCAGATGTTATCTGTCCTACTTCAGAAACTTCACATTTTTAGAAACACTGATTTATGGCTTTGGTTGCCTCTTTCTGAGAAAGAAGTCTCATATTGTTCATCAAAGCAAGACTGTTACTGTCTTCAGCTGGTACTTCTAGTCAAAGTGCATCTTCTGAGTCTTTCTTCCTTCTCCTTCCTGTTTGTTAGCAAGCAGATACTTCTATTTCTTATATTTGTTTTGGTTATTGGCCACAGTATTTTCTTTACGGAAAATATTTTTTGTTATTGTCATTAGTTACATTCATTAGTTCTACAACTACTGCTCCTCATACCTTATCCACCATCCTGTAGCAGCAACCAATTTCTTTATTTTCCAGCATTTGAGCTCATGTGTCCTAAAAACTTAAACAGCTTCCAGAAATCATAAACAGTGAAGCCATGGTCTGTTACCCATCTCAAACAGGAGAAGGACAGGGAGAGCTCTTCAATCCCAGCTTCTCTGAAAATTTGGCCCACTATTTTTTACTGTTGGCATCCTTCAGGATGAATGCAGATATACAATCACATAACTGTGCACTGCTAGCATGAATAATTTGTTTGTTAAAATATACTAACTTTTCAAGATTGCTTTAGCTTGCAGGTTCACAGCCAGCAGCATTTTGTACTAATGGTCTGTCGACTTGAATTCCTGACAGGAAGTCATCTCTGATGACTTTACATTTCTTTCAGAAGATTATTATAGAAGTAATAAGCCTAGAATAGATAGGGGTTGGGTTTTTTCTTCTGTTCAGTCCTCATACAGTGCTGTGATTTTATGAATATTTCTCTTAGACGGAACACAGTTGTGAGTCTTTAATTTGGCTACACTACTTCCATCTGTATAGTGGATGAATATACAAGGGACACTTATGTGCTTTTATTAAAGTAAAAACTCTCTCATAATTGTTCTCATCATTGAGATAATTGGTTTTAACAATGCAATATGAACAGAAGGCCATGATCATCATTGTTACTGAGAACAATTATAAATTTAATTCTATCATATAGAGTCATAGATCAGTAAAAAATTTCTTCACATTCAAATAGAACAGAAAGTTGGGCTATAATTAGGGTAGCGATGTTATAAAGTGAATCTGAACATATGGCAGAAATGTTTAAAAGACTGTTAAGTATTTATGTAGCTATAAGTTGAGTGTAATTTTTTTAAATTGCATTTTATTCTTTGGTAACTATGCAGCATTATAATTGTGAAGCAAAAAGAATATTACCAAGAACAAGAGGAAAATCTAATGTTGGTGCTCAGTTTTTAGAAACAAAATATCAAAAATAAAATCAAATAACGATAATAACAAAAAAATTTTAAAACTCACCAAATATCCCAATAGACCAAAATTTGTACCAAAAAACAAAAAACCAGTGTCTCATTTTGTTCAGAATTTGTTAGAATGGCCTACATACTGCTGGTTTATCTTACAATAAAAGAGGCAAAAAAATTAAATAACAAATTAAATTAATAAATTTAAATAAATTCAAAATTCACGTTTACAGCTGACAGTTGTATTTCCAAGGGAATTGTTATAACTCGTCTAAGGAAAAATATCTTAAAAGTACTGAACATATTTGGATTCATCAATTATATAAATTTTGTTGAACAAATTTTCAGTGAAAAATTATTCAGTCAGTAAAGGATTGCTCATACAATTCTGCTTGAGTGCACTGACTTATAAAAGTAAAAGTTATAGGAAAATACACTAATTAATATTCAAGTGGGGAAGAATTTCACTGAACAGGAAATTACCAGATGGTTCAGATGAGGGTATTGTCTTATTTTGCATGGAATATCTGCTGTAAAACTAGTTACCTAAATGGACCTAGAAAGAATTTTGTGTGATTTATTATATTTTATGTAATAGCCTTGTTGTTGTATGTCAATTTTAGTGTAAATTACCTGAGAACCAAGAAATAACATTTTAACTACTGACGTTAGAACAGAGTGGATCAATATTCTTGTTCTGCACCATTGCTTACTTTGTTTGTTTTATTTACCCTGAATGATATGGGTTGCCTTGCACCAAAAAAGTTCAGAATACCCCCAGATCTGGCTTTCTAAATGCTGTTGGAATACCAGGTTTTATATAGATGCTAAACCGAGGGCCAATTAATCAATGCTAAAAGTCTTTCATGCAATACTGCATTAAAAACTGTTCCTTTAATAATTATAAATATTATATTATTATAATATCTGAGTTTGCAAGGTTTTGTACTATTTGTGTGGTTTATATGGTCTTTATGGTCCTATAGTTTGCACTTTTTGTTTGCCATGGACTGACTGCTTTATATGTTTTTTATTCAAGTGGCCTTTAATCTAAGGCAGAAAAGATTCAAATGGTACAAATTAATGTGGTTAATGAACTATACCATTTTCTACAAACAAAGTGCCTGTTTTACCTAATTATCCTGTGGAGAAGAGCTGCAGAAAAGCCTGTAGCATGAAGCTGTGACTCAGTACACCCCTGTCACACCTTCTGTTCCCAGTTCTCTCAGCAGGATTAGCTGGGAATACAGCTGTCATATCTGACTGTAATGTCATATTTGGTGGGGTATTATTCAATCAAATACAAAGTGCAAGTTAAAATAATCTAACACATGACAGAACACCTCTATAAAGATTGAGCAGTCTGTTTTGAAAAATTCTTATTCTATCTGTAGACCTACAGATATGGAAGAAACTTGGTAGCTGCATTTTATCCCTCTCTATATATTCTCATGAAATGTATTTCCCATGGGTTTGTTGCACATTTTTGGAGATTTTGATCATTGGTTATGTTGGGGTTTCTTTGTTTATTTTTTATTTGTTTCTTTGGGGTTTTTTAATAACTAAAATCTGGGTGGAAGCTAACCACCTTTTGCTCTCTCACTGAAGAGCACTGGGTTGTTTTTCCAGCAGTTCTGTTCCAGGAGGTTTGTCTCACTTCCAATTCTTCCCTCCTGTGGTTGGTCTCTCGAGGGCCTTCGAATTACAAATAGCAAAACTTTTGTTAAGACAGCACTTTGTCCCCCAACCCTATTAGGATATATCAGTCTTCCCTACATGCCTTGCCTTGCAGACAAAAGCCATTTTCCTTGATCATGTGATCAAGGTTTTTTCCCCCCAAACCAGAACACTGTTGCAAGGTAGTTTTCTGTTTTCTCACAACACCTCCCTTTGAAGGCTCCTTGTCTCACACCGTGAAGTTGGAAACTCTGGGAGCTCTTGCCCTAATCAGCCCTTTGGGATTCCCAGACTCCTCCCTGTATGGGCAGAATTTGGTGAGCTGAGACCTGCAGGAGGTCACTAGGCTGGGTGTCCATGGGTGGTCCTTCTGGTGGGGCTGGAAACCCTCTGGCTGCTGTGGGGTCACTGCCTGAACACACAAGGATTTGGCTTGGGTGGGTATTGAAAGATGAGCTGACAGCTCAGGGAGAGTTCCTTTGTCTTTTGTGATCTTAGGCCACAACATTTCTGTCATCTTTAGAGGTGATTTACCACTGTAATAAATCTCTCTGATTTGTATTAGATATTTGTTCTTGCAACAGTCTCATTTCATAAATCATTTATATAGCCATAACATAAATTCTCAGTTAGATATTGGATAAGAACAGAATGAGGAGTTCAGCATTTTCCTTCCTTTCTCATGTTTTCTGTATTCAGGTTTTTGCAGTGACTCATGCAACTTCTGCTAAGCAATATTTATTCATAACTGCTCACTGAACAAAACAGTAAATATGTGCACCTAATTTTTCCTAAGAAAACATGATGGTGCTTGTGTAAATTTAAATATATATTTGAAAATCTATAGCATGGATAGCAAGAATATTTTTTCTGTTCTAACATTCCAATTTCATGCATAAAAGAGTTCTGGATGGAGAGTCTGGATTTTTACCAGCACATGACATTGATTCTATATGTAACTGGACTAATTACAGAGATAAATTAATAAAGAACATAGAAACAGAAATATTTATGCATATCTAATTGTGTCATGTGTGTTTAATCTAGTTTTATTAAACAGCTTATTGATACACAAATCCTGCAGTAAGAATTTGTTGTTCCCAATAGATGTAGAATCCTAAGAGGTATAGCAATCATTCTTTACTAGCACTGCAGTATGTTAAGAGTTTTTCTATTATGTTCACTGCAATGCTGAAAAGAACAAATTATTAGAAATTAATCACTGTAATTATGTGGTCAATGCATTACCTATTTAAATTACCTTGTTGAAAAATTCCTACGGGAAATCCTGATATACANTTGCATTACCTATTTAAATTCACGTTTGGAAGCTACCTTGTTGAAAAACTCCTACGGGAAATCCTGATATACATATTTTTTGTTTTATGATCAGAGCTAAAATAAAGCTGTTTCACTGAAAATTGTATCTGAAATCCTTCCAGGGGAAAGGACAATGCCAGGTTCATCCTGCATGAGAAACATCATCAGGTAGCTTTTTGGTGAATTATTTCACCCACATTCAAATACAGGTTAAAGTTGCAAAACTCATGACAAAGCATTTAAAGACTATTCTAAAGATACAGAGTTTTGTTGGATTGCTTTTGACAGTGGTTTCCAAGCTTCCATGTTGGAACAGAGGCTAGTACAGACCCACCTGGCCTAGTGATTTGTTAGGGTACCTTGCAGAGCCTGACTCTGAGAAGTGCTTGGCAAGATGCCACAGTATTGTGATCTCTGCTCAGATCCAATTTATGCAGTCAAAGCATAATACTGCTTCCTTCAGCCCCAGGCACTCAGATTTGTATCTCAAAGTACAGTGAGTTCCAGGAGAAAGGGAGTCCTTGATCACATCTCTGACACTTTGAAATGACTGAGGATGGAATCCTGGGATTACAGGTTCAGCTGATCTCAGGTGCCTTCACTGGCTGTGACTTTAAGGATTTTCAGCCTTCCTTCAGGTCTCCTGAATTTCTTTTTCACTTCATTCAGTTGCAGAGTGTGTTTTTCACAGTGGTGTGGACCTTCAAAGGCATTCACCTGCCCTCCTCTTCATCTTCATAAGGTCAAACCTGTGCTCCTCCAGATATACAGCAACAGACAGCAGTGACCTGGCTTCATTCCATTTCTTGTGTTCCTAGACCTCACCTGACATTCACATAACCCATGTACCACTTTCCAGGCTCCTTGGTTCCCTCCTATGACTCTTTTAAGTCATTCCTCTACAGAAGCTGCCTTTTCTGTTTTGTGATGCTGTGGATATACTTCTCTAGACCATGAGAAAGCTGTGAAGTCTGCCTGTTCCACCTTTCCCATTGCTCCACAGAATTTTTGAAAGTTAGCAAAAACGGATGTGTTCTTAGAAATTAAATTGGAATTTCAAGGAACCTGTTCCAAGATAATGCATTTTTATTTCCATTACACTCATGCTTTCTGATAGGTTTCTGTCCTTATGTTTTGGGTTTTTTTTTGGTTTTTTT
>WEIU01009870.1:371940-395651 GCA_013389925.1 Aegithalos caudatus
AAAAAAAAAAAAAAAAAAGGAAGAAAAGCTTTCAGGAGACATTTACACAGTGAGTAGTGAAGTCAACAGGCATCTCCTCCAGTGGTTTCAGCTACACAAGTATACAAGAAGGACACAATATTCTACAAGAATTCTAAGCTTGGGAAACTCAGAACATTTTTATCTTTTTTATATAGTAAACCAGTGGCTTGTTTTCTCAGTCTAGGAAAATAATAGCATAATTCAGAGGCTGCAAAGCACTGATCTGAGGCATTTCTTCTGAATTTGGGAGCAGGGGCTTGGTTGGTTGGTTGGTTGGTTGGTTGGTTGAAGATTTGTTGGGGTTTTTTTAAGAGAACGCTTGGCTCATACACCAAAGCAGAGTACCAAGAATGACAGTGCTGGAGTTTTTGGTTGTCCGAAAAGGTACAAAAGGTATAAAGCCAAATATAACTCTGTCAGACCCTTGAAACAGAATCCCTTAAGAGCATGATCTTGGAAATGTAGGAGGTAATTTGTCTGCTGCTGTGTAAGACGCCATGCAGAGACATTGATTTTTGTTTCATTTTCTCTTGGTCCTCTCAATTTAAAAAGTCAGTCAAGCTAAACACAATGCTCACCTCTACATTTGTTCCACCTTTTGTTTCTGACTTGTTCTACCAATTATGTAAAAATTTTTACAGTTCACACTTGAAAATCAGAAAGCAATAGTTACTTAGGAAAAGCAAACATGCAAAAGATTACAAAAGTACAAAAATTGTACAAAAGATACAATTTTCTCTACAAGCTGGCATTTTCAAAGATGAATTCAAGAGTTAATCTCTCACATCCAAATTTTTTATATAATTTCATCTCTTTGAGTTAAACTCTACTGTGTATGTATATGGATATGTGTATATATAAAGAGACTTTTATGTTATCCATGGAAAAAGTTTAGCAGCTTTAATTCTTATTCATAAAATAAATCGGACCATTTGGATACTGTATCTAGTTGTGAACTGGACAGGTAAGACATACTGGGACTCAGACACTTGCATTTAAAAAGTCAGCTAAAGTTTGCATGATCTTGGGTTTGAAAAGTTGTCTAGCAAGGTTGTCTCCTTTTGGCCAGCCTTAGATTTTTCATTTTCCACTTTTTTAAACTGCTAGGGAGAGATTACTATGCTAATTTGCTTAAACTTATTTAGAGGCATCAAAGGAAAACATCAAAACTCTTTTCATCCAACTACAGAACAATTTGTATTGAAGACCCTCAAGAAGCAGCACGTGTTAGAATAATGCTCAGGCTGGGCTAAGCTAAATATACTCTCCCAGAATCTAGTGATGTATTTTGTACACCAGAATCTCTCAGCCTTTCAGTGGGGAAGCCTCATTGCCACCTCTCCCCTCTTTTCCCTCCTCTATCCCCACCTTCCCCTGACATGGGCTGTGCTTTGCCTCTAGGTGTGCCAGCACATCTTTAGAAACAGCATTTTCATCGACTGAGAAGTGAGAGAGTCTGAAGAGGCAGAAAGGAGGGGGTCACCTCTCAGTGGGTTGAAAGGGTGATATGGTGCAACCATGGCTCTCTTGCAGACAGGTACAGCTGCACTTTTAAACTTTGATGGACTTTAGAGAGGCCATGAGCAATGCAACCACAATGAAGGTGGAAGAAACTCGGGAGTTTGTGACAGGGCAGCTGCTGACAGATGAAATCTGTGTCTGAAAAATCATCCAAGTGGCTTAGACATTTCTGCTGTTGATTTAATTAGTATAAAACATGTAGGTAGGCATTTGAGGTATCACTCTGAGATAACAGTAAAAATACTGCTCACTTTGCAGTAGTAATCAAAGAAAACAAAAGGCCAAAGGGATGACAGTGGACATCACAAGAAAAATCTAATATTGCAAATTAAGTTTTCTAATGGAATATCAGTTAAGAGTAAACATGGCCAAGAAAGACAGATGGCTTATTTTTTAGTACATGACACCTATTCCATGAGCAATTAAATATTAATTTAAAGGTAATAGAAAATTTCAGAAATACATAACCAAAGCTGTAGAATTCATTAGCACAAATTAGAATTAATGAATTTTTATAGTAGATATTTAAATTGATGGTAGCTTTCATATTTAGTTTAGGCACCAGAAATAAAGAAAAGCTGTAACTAATAAGAGCTAAGAAATTTCTCTGAGGGGCTGAATTGCCTATAATTGGCCATTAGATCACATTTTCACCTTCTTTTGAGGTGTACAGATAGATTATGGACAAAAGCTGATGTTTTTCTGGGACATTCCTCAGGTATGTTGTCACAATTCTTACAGGTTGCAGTGAGCACTGTTTCCTGACCCAGAGCAGAAGTGGGGAAGCCTCAACACTACCAGAAAAATAAATAAATAAGGCTTGAGGAAGGTGGAGATAGAGGAGGGAAAAGAAGGGATGGTTGGCAAAGAGGCCTCCCCACTGAAAGGCTGGGAGATTTTGGTGTACAAAATACATCACTAGATTCTGGAAGAGTATATTTAGCTTAGCCTAGCCTGAGCAGTCTTCTAACATGTGCTGCTTCTTGAGGGTCTTCAATACAAATTGTTCTGTAGTTGGATGAAAAGAGTTTTGATGTTTTCCTTTGATACCTCAAAATAAATTTAAGGAAATTAGCATATAAGTCTCACATTGTTTCAAAAAAACCCACAATCCAAGCCCCAAGTTGTTTCCACACAAGGGAGCTTTCATATTAAATTTGAAACATTATGCCTAGAGATAACCATTAGGAGATTGTGCTCTCAACATTTATAGCTCTTTTAAAAGCTTTGATACATTTTATTAACTCAGATTTTAGACAGCTTTTACTTGGTAGAAGTTTCAGCCTCTTCTCATTGTTCACAGCCTTGGCTAATAAGCATGAGAAATGAATGTTAGCAAGACAGAAAGAAAGTTCTAACAATTCAGCAATAGTAGGAGGAGAATCAGCATGTCTGGCAAGCTTGTGTGTTCACCATGAAGCAGGACAGCTGGCTCTGATTATTTAAAATTGTAAAAACTTAGTAAGTAAGTAGGTTTTCTAAATATTCTCAAGCTATTTACTAAATGGGGTCAGCTTTGTACTCCAAAGTACCGACTTGAAGAGCTGGAGTCCAAATGGAGTAGGTGACACTCGGGATGTGGGTGGTGCTGAAGAGATGATCACTCTGGAATTCAAAATTGTTCTCAGCTCTAAGACAATTTTTGTTTTAAATTTAGAAGTGACAGAAAATTGTAACACATCATACATGCTTTCACTGTCATTAAATTACTCAATACTACTTAAAAATCTGATTTTGAAGGCAAAGACATTTCTTTTATCTTTCAAATGAAAGACATTGACAATGCTTTCTTCTGTACATGGTATTAGATCATGGACACTTATTTGATGGCCACTTTTGATCAGTTATACCATGAATAGCTTCACTAGGTGAACAGTAGAAAGCTCTTTCCAGCTCCACTTGACAATGCAATGTCTTTTAGGTTGTTTGTATTTCAGAATCAAAAGAAAAATACCAAAATAGTCAAATAATAAAGCCCTTCGCTCTGGAGCTCCACACCATAGTTCTTGGAGAAGTTTTGGGACCTGAGGTAGGCAGTACCTGTCATTTTACCCTTCCCTGTCATCACAGGCCAGGATTTCACTCAAAAACTTTTACACAGCACTGAATATTCACATAAATGTTTTTGGTAGTGAGAAAATGATTGATAAGCAACACAAATGAGAGCTAGTCATAAGGTTAAAAATTAGCAGGACTGGGTCCTTGTTCAATAAACAGCAGATATTACCAATCTCCCCAGACTGTGGTCCTATAGATTTATTGTGGTGCTAAGCAGGATACTCCTGCTCCCACCTAAGAAGAGTGAAATTAAAACCATCTCTACAAGTTGCTTTCTGCTTTGAGAATATGCTCAGCAGGAATTAGTACAATGACCAGATTTGCCCCAGGCATTTATCTGTAATATTTTATCTGACCTACATGCACAGCTCGACCAGCCTGTGATCTGCCCTCCTTAGAGCTGACTGGATTTGACCAAACTCCTACACAGTGTCATTGTTGGCAGCAGGTCACAGATCTACTCCCTCTCCCTCAGCCTGGCAGAAGGGCTTGGTTTAGTCCTTTCACAGCTACTTAAAGGACAAAAATCTTACAATTTATTGAGATGATACATGATAAATGCCTAATCTGCTCTATGACGTTTTGTGCTTCATATTTATGAAACTCAATAATTGCTTTATTCTGTAATTTTTGGTTCTATTTGTATATGTGGTTTTTATTCATAGCAAAAAAAAAAAACACCCTTGCCTCTTTCCCAAGCTTTAGAAACCTTGGAGATCAGATTCTTTCGCATTAGAAAACAACAACAAAATCTTGCATAGTATTTATTTAATAAATCACCAAATAACATTTTCACAACCCCCTTCAAAGTCTATGCTTTTTTCAACTGGACAATAGCTAGGGGGCTGTCAGAGAAAAAGGAAGAAGCAGCACAAGATCAAATGTCACAGAAGTTGACAAAAGTGTTGAAGGTGGAAGAGTTCCTGGAAGGAGCCAGCTCACCTGCAGGACAGCTCTGGAGGCTGTGAGGCTCCTACCACACCACGAGAAGGAGCAGCACCACTCCCCCTCACTGCACTCTGCTTGTTTCCAACAGCTTCTCAGACAAAAAGCAAACTGTGAAGGGTTTGTGGGAAGCAGAAACAGCAGCTAAATGCCAGGCTCTGCCCAGCCAGGCTCTGCCAGCTGACCCTTCAACCTAAGGTGCATCCTTATCACATTAGATTTAACAGAATAAGTGCCTACAAACATTTCTAGCCCCAGGAAAAATCACAGCCTGAAAAAAATTACATGTAATGCTCAAAAGCTGGGTTTTCTTCAGGTATGATAGCCCAGTGACAATGACACTGCAATCATAAGCCAGTTTGGTTAGACCTCACTGTTATTTGGTGGAGCAAATAGGGTTCTGTCACTGTGGTGACTAATGACTCTGCATCAGATGTATCCCGGTGCAAAACAGAAGGAAAAATATACAGTAGACAGCTAGATATTAGTCAGTTATTCCTTGTATACATTCAGCAGTGCATGAAGAATGTTCACAGACTTTAAATATCTTCTGCTGTTATGATAGTAGTTGATTTTTAAAACAATGATTTTCAGATAATTGCTCTTTCCAGATGTTTCTTCTGCAATAAATTCAAATAATAGTTATGCACAGAGAAACAAGCAGCACAGACCCAAGGGGAGCCTTGCTTATGGGTCAATAGTGCAGCAATGTGATTCATTCCCAAAATGACATGTGCAGAGATCTTGTTATTCAAAACAGGGAATGTATACAAAAATATCCTTTCATTTTAATAATTGTATTCAGTTACTAAATGCATTCCCAGAATAATGGAAATCATATGCAGCATAGGAGAATAATTATATATGTATTTCCATGCAGAGTTTTTTATATTTAGATGACTTATATACATATATATACAAAAATACATATAAAATACTTTATCTGCTGTACAACATTAAACTTATTTTTCTATTTCTAATAGCAATAATTCAGTAAGCTGTATCTTCTTGCACATGTGAATCATGTATGTCTTTATTAAATTGCACAAGCTGAAGCACTTCTCCAGACCAGTTCACAGATTTATAAATTATTTATGTGTCTATCAAGAGTTTAGTGATTTGCTTTTTTTAGTTTGAAAGGAAAAGTTCTAGAAATCATCATTGCAATAGTTCTAGTCCTTCAAACAGGAATGCAGCTGTGTACAATTAGTGAAGAGGGATTCCAGGTCCCTGCTGCTTTGGCTCTTTGTACATTCACTCCCAGTTATTGATGCAAATTTTGTAATATCTGTGTACTTCTGTGTCTGTGCAAATCCAGGGCCAAATACCAATGATAAATAACAATAGGCAAATCTTAGTTCTCACAGAACTTAGAGCAGCTTAAAAAGCCACTGAAACTAAGTTTTAGTGAGTTATTTTCAGTCAAGTCCTACACAGATCATATTCAGAAATTCTCACACAGCTTAACTAGCAGCTTTGAATGCCTCATGAATTTTTATGATCTTGTTAATACTGAAATAGTGGAGTCTTTTCTATATTTCTTCATTTATATTGGCAGTAGAATGGGGAGTTATATTAATCTATTGATGCCTGCCATCTTTTTATGTTCTCTAGCAAAATGTACATAGAAAACAACACGTGGTAACACAGATTCAGAATTTTTGGGATTTGACAGCTAAAGCCTAGGTTTATACATGACAAGATGGTTCAGGGACAGTAAAATATTTTTTACTTTAGTCTCCCTAAAAAAATTCCACTGTTTTTGCACAAACTGGAACTGTTCTCCTTGTTTGAATTTGCCAAACAACTTTAGATCTGCACAGTGGGTGCTCTCAGTCTGCCTGACCAGGTCAAAATCCTGGCTTCTGATGAATGTTTTCAGGGTACTGCTAAGGACACAGAGGGGAAAATCACATTATTCAGCCTACTGAATAATGTTGACTCCAAAATGGCACCAAGGTATTGAGAACATCCTTTTTCTTCGTCTCAGCTGCTTCTTTTAAGCACAATTCTTACATCACCTTCACTCCCCACATAGTTCCAGCCCACTCCTCATACTATCCATCAATTCCATTGTTTTCTGCTTTCTATCAGCTTATACACCACTGGTGCAAACAGCGTTTTGCAGGTTTGTGATCCTGCAGGCTTTTGATGAGAATTATGATTTACACATTTTCACTCCCACTTCAAGCCCACCACCTGTGTGTTTGTGCCACTGCCCAGGGCTCACAAGGAGCTGCAGTTCAGTCCTGCAGGTCACAAACCAAAGATCCACTGATGAGAAATGAAACTAATCCACAGAATCGAACAGTTATTGGAATCATTTAGGTGGAAAACACCTCTAAGAACACCAAGTCCCACTCTTACCTGAGCACTGTCAGGTTGAACACTAAACCTGGCACATCTACGTGTCTTAAATACCTCCAGGGGTGATGATTCTACTGCTTCCCCAATAACCCTTTGGAACAGGCTGCCAAGGGAAGTGGCTGAGTCTCCTCTCAGAGATTTTGAGGAAGAAAGTTTTGTGGTGCTAACAGACATCAGCCTCTGAAGGACTGAAAGAAACAGAGTTCAGCAGAAAGAAATCCACCACACAGCCCCATATATAAGAGGTTGTTGCAGAAATGAAAGACAAACTGCACTCGCTGGATTCAACAAGAACTAGTGGGGTTCAATTGCAATTTTTTTTTTTTTTTTTTTTAATACCAGCAAGGTCAGCATCACAGTAGAGTAGATGTCTGGGAGCTGGGAAAGGTTTTTGTCTGGTTGTACTAAAGAATAAATTGTAGAAAGGTGGCTTAGCTGCAGTTAATCCCTGTCTAACATGACACTAGGCTACTTCCATGGTTCTCCCATGGCTTTTTGCAGGAGTTTTCTGGTGCTCACAGGTTCAAACTTCTGGATGAAATCATCGGCAACCTGATACAATGCAGGAGAAAACCTTTATCACAAGAGGACCATGAACAGCCAGAAATCACATAGTGAGCAGTAATGTAATGACAATTTCTCCAACTCTATAAGTGCCCTGAATCCCCCAACCCTGGCTGGGAGTGAGAAATATGAAGACACAGGTGTTTCTAACTCTATGTAGACTAATCTGTGCTTCAGGTCCCTTCATCTTTTTCTCTTTTTCCACACTATAATCAAAGCCTTTCAGTGCAATTTTCTTAACTGCAAGAGATAATTGTTGAATCTTTGAGTGATTTCACCCAGAAAAACCTCTGTCCTGTTAATCCATACAACTCTGTCTCCAGCAGAAGAATGCTTTACAGATGAGGGAGTTTTTATTTGCTCAGAAATTATTTTACCCTGAATTTTTTTACAGTGCAGCAGAGAAAAAGCCATAGCCATACTGAGCATATCACTTCTAGAAAATAGCTCTGCAAAATGGGGCCACTTTCTCTCATCCATACATTATCCACAGAGCCAGGGTTTAACTGTGCTCCCCCTGGCTGATTGAAAAAGTCCAAAAAAGGAAATCAATTGGAATTAGAAAAAGTTTTAATTAGCATTTAAAATTCAAAATGATAGACATATCAGTCTGGAAAGTCTCTAGTGATTATACCTGAGCATCACAATATAGAAATGCCACAACACTCAGTTATACTGTGCCTTAAAACCACATGGCAAAACATTAAAGTTGCTGCTAAATAATCTTATTCTCTTGGGTCATCTTTAGTGGAAGCAGTGATTTGTGTTGATATTCTAGAGCAGGAGATTCCAGTTTGTGTCATCTGGATGGAACCATTGGGTGGTGTAAGTGTGTTCCTCATTAAGGCAACATGGTTAAATGAAAGAACAAGCTCTACCAAAACCCTCTGAGAACTTTCCAGGTGCCTTGCTGGGCATTGGAACTTGGAGGCACAAGTTAGTCTTCCCAAATGAGTCACAAGAATATACACTCACACAATGTCATGTTGAAAATAAACACAAAATGGAGTCTCTTCAATGTATACTCCAATTCCCAACATCTGCTCCACAATAAACATATACTGCACAGTTGCTGAATATTAGTCCTTTCATCAGCAGAGGTAATCAACTTTGAATAGCTGACTATCTGCCTCAAGTAGTTACATAATGCTTTACCTTAAATAGCTCTCTGGGAAGAGAGACACCCTATGAAGTACAATTTAAAGATCACCTTTCAATAGCATCAACTAACACCAAGGTGGCCATGGTTGTAGTGTCTGCCTCGGGGTGAGCTGTGCCCCATGGCCTCTGTCAGCGCCTCAGGTGTCACTGTGGCAGTGGCTCACACCACACAACAGCAATGAAGTATTGCTGCAAGAGCTACTGCAACAGTAAAGGGTGAAATGTGCCTGCAGGGAGGCTGGGAAAACACAGGAACCCATCTGCAGATGCTGCTGGTCCTGCTCTGAGAGCAGAGCCACGGGACTCCCGAGGAGCCGCTGCATCACTGCTTGTCATCTGCTCAAGGTCACTTTGTCCCCTCAGAGAGGGCATGGGGAGATCTGATGGGTCTCCCCCTTATGAGGACTGTCAGATGAGGCTAAAGGAGGCAGGGAAGCTGGCCAGGCCTATCACAGCCAGAGTGCTTGTGTGCAGCAGGAGAAAACTGCATGCAGCCCAGGCTGCAGTGGCAGCGTGAGGCAGAAAGGGCATGCATGGCTCTGCCCCACTCTTAGCTGGGAGCACAGCACCCCACCAGGACACACAGGCAGGGGGAGAGGAGACCTCTAACATCCCCAGATTACTTTATAGCACCTAAATTTCACCATAATCATCTCCCAGGCTCTAGAAACCCCTGATGCAGGTATATTATTACATGTTCAATTGTAAATGACATTCAAAGCTAGAACCTCCTTCAGTGCTGACCCGTGTGGTAGAAGGGGTCTTCTCTCTCTGTCATGTTTTTCCACTATTACTGTTATAAAAGGCATTTTGCAGTGCAACAGTATTAAATCCACATTTTATGGCCCATGCATAGCTCATCCTGGGCAGTTACAACTTACCTAAAACATCTGAATGACTGAAGAACAACAGAAAAAGAAAAAAAAGCAACCAAACAACTTTGACTGTACAAAGAAAACAGAGGACACCTAAAATCAGGGCAGTGGCCTGAGTTTTACCGATTATAAAGTCTAAAAACATTCTTCTAACAGTATAAGAAAAATAAGGGCTAGTTTCAAAATTGTTCCCTCCCACCCAGAGCCCAAATCCCACTGTTGGACTCACACTTTTTGTGCTCTGTTTATCCACTGTTCACAGAACAGCTCCAGTGACTGGAAATATTTAATTAGTTGGATTTTTTTCTCTTATGAGATACTAGTAAAAAAGGACAGGCTTTCCAAGAGACCTTGAAAAGCATATGAGCAATAACAGAAGTGGCTAGATTTTGATATGAAATGAGTATGGCAAGTTAGGCCATGAGCATCTTTAAAAAGGGCTACTCTGTCAGCACCTGAACAATGGGAAAAGGTCTGCAAGCAGAGTGGGTTTGAAATCTGTCTCTTCTAAATTATTCAAAATAGTTTTTAAATGTTATGGTTTGAGTTGGTCTCTAAGGAGGTAAACCCAAGTGCCAGCTTTTTGCAGCAAAGTTCCTGCAGCTATCAAATCTGTTTCATTGAAATTTCTGCCCAGCTGCTCAGTAATCTAATAATCACCTTCCAATTTTACAGGTTACACAAATTACTTTTAAATAGAAAGATATGACAGACATGGAGAGAAATGAACCTGAGAATTATCTAAGTTATTCTTTCCCTGTCTGTCTTGACATTGCCTAGCTTTTCAGAGATACCAGGGTTGCTGGGGTTATACCTTTAATCGCATTGTGTCAGGAATATCAGGTTGGAGAGCTGATAAATGTGTGCAGTTTGCAGAAAGGTTAAGAAAAATAAGTACTACCTGGATGCCTTGGTGATAAGTGAATGAGAGCCTTACATTGCTTCCCACCAAAAGTATTGCCACAGCTGCAACCAGGGCTGGATGCAGGGCTTTGTTTCCACAGTCACATAATTAAATTTTAGATCAATAATTTAAAAAACAGAAAGAAAATAATTTTAAAATACTATTTTTCTGAAGTAAAAAGAGCCTCTAAATTCTGGTGAGACTGTAACTGCTATTGTGCCTATGTAAGCTTGCATATATTTGCCCTGGGTGTATATAATGGTGATAAAGTCCTGGTCTTTTACACCCCCAAGAAGAAATGAAAATTTTATGCTAAGGCAAGATGTGAAAAATTGATTTCCTGATGACAAACGATTTTCACAAGGGGAAAAGACTTGCAGTCTTTCCAAGGCACTGAGAGACATCCACAAAGGCTGCCCTCCTCCTGCCTGGTACTCAAATTGAGTCCTAGGGAGTCCTTCCCTCCCCCTTGGCTATAGGGCAGCCAAGAAAATGAGCCCCACCAGGTGAAAGCGAGCCTTTTTCCTAAAACTGATTCACAAAGGGATACACATTGTGTGGTAAGTGTAGGCCACCACAAAGCCAAAGAGGTGCAACCCTTCTTCAGTGATCCATACTGAAACTGATGTCAAAAGATCAAACCTACACAGACCAGCTGATTAATGAGCCCCTGGTCTTGCACGGGTTACAGCCACCCCCATTCTTGGACAGAGCTGTAGGAACCCCCATCCCATCCTGATCTGAGCTTTATCCATGGCCTGACAGTTCAGTTCAGCCCAGCCCCAGTGAGATGAGCTGGGAGAGAGAATCCCAACTCCAGCCTCTCCTGTCATGCTCCTGAGCAGCCAGGTCTAGAGGAAGATCATGGGAGTAGAGCTGGAACTAGATGATTTTTAAGGTTCCTTCCAATCAAAGCCATTCTGTAAGTCTACATTTGTTTTTTTCCCCACATACTGTTTTCTTCAAATAAGTAAAAATTTATCCAGATGCCATTTTTTTCTTCCTGGATTGTTTTGTTGATTCTTAATCTTAATCAAGCTCTGCTGATTCTGTCAAAAGCAGACACTAAAGTGTAATGCTAATTATTGCCATTGCAAGCACAGATGATCAAACTATTCAGTGCTTAAGATTGCTGGTTTTCAGCAACAACCATTCCCATCTACTTATGGCATTTATCTAAATGTGCTTTTAAAACAATTTGGCAAAGGAATAATTAGTACTGTTTTCACAACTACCAAAATCCCTTTTCTACTATCACGTGATTTTCCTTGAGCACCAATAAATAAGCAAGAATGTAATAAGTAAATATTTGAGTGATGCAGGTTTGAATATGTAGACAGCTCTTTATTAATAGAGTTGAAATTTTTGGGATCAGGCCTCATGAATCTCTGTTTGTTTGGTCTATTTTCCTTCCCTCTTCTAACACCACAGAGTATCTTGTAAGTTTTTTCTCATAGTCTCTCCAAACTTGAAAAAAAAATCAAAGAAACACATAGATTGGTGTGGGTTGGAAAGTGTCTTCAAGATCATCCAATTCCAATACTATGCCATGTGCAGGGACACCTTTCAGTAGTCCAGATTTCTCAAAGCCCCATCCAACCTGGCCTTGAACACTTCCAGAGATGGGGCATCCATAGCTTCTCTGGGCAACCTGTGCCAGTGCCTCACCACCCTCATGTAAATTTCTTCCTAATATCCAATGTAAACATGACCTCCTTCAGTTTGAAGTTATCCCCCTTTGTCCTATCACTGGATCTGTAATCTATTTTAAGGTGTTCCTGGGAGTAAGTGAATCTAAGTCCTGACATCCACAACAGCACTACAACAAACTCTGGGTTTCTGGTCCTATATGCTGTTCCTGGAAAGCCATCAATCAAATATTTCAGAGCTAGAGACTTTTTAGAAATTAAGGTTTACATGGGATTAATGTACACACACACTTTGGACCACCTGGAATAAACTGGCATTTCCAAGCTACTGCCGATGTAACAGCCAAGTATCTATATTACAGCTGCCAGGAAAAAAAAACCCCATATTTCTCTATCATTTCATAAAGTATCTTATTAAATGTGCACTATGGTCCACAATTTATTACCCACAAAGGCTTGAATTTAACTCCCAAAGCACACATTGTTACTACACAGCATAACACAAGTAATTTCTGGAATCATTCTCCTGTCCTATAGGATTAAATTCAATGTTAGTAAATTCCACACATGCTTCAAAACAAAAACTGTGTAAAAGATGGTAAATGCTGCAGTTTAGCCCAAGTCCATTACTAAAATAATAATAATGACAAAATTTATCTTGTATTGGAAACTAGTTTTCAGGTCACTTCAGAGAGGACATTAATCTGTTATTCCAGAAAAAGAGATAAATGTCTCCCTTAATGTATATCTCTCTTTTCATTCCAGCAAAGTAGCAGGTTATATTTAAACTCTAGAGGACACCATCACCTTGCCCCTCTTGCTGGTAAAGATATTAGCCACTAAATTTGTTCCTAAACAAGCCAGTATTTATTAGGCTCTTGTCCAAAGCCCGACATTCATGAAGGTCTGCACACAAGTCCCATACAACTCTCTAACTTGCACCTTTCTTGCAGAGCCAGGATCTGTGTTTCAATGGAAATTCTAATAGGTGATGTGCATGCCAGCTGCCTCATCTCTAGTGGAAACCTCCTGCCATACCTCACTGCACACTGCCTGCTCCTCCTGTCACAGAAAAGCTGCTGGTGGGATCCTCTGCCACTGCTCCCTCTGCTCCTGGTCCATGGCAGGGACTCCTGGCTGCACAGCCTGCATGCACACATCTTCCTGCAAACCCCACGTGGGTCAGGTGGCAACAGAGGTGCACAGAGAAATGGCACTCATCTCAGTGAGATGGACCAAAAAATACTAATATTTCTTTTGTTCTCTGACAGTTGAGCCTAGGCCTGTAAATCAAAAGGGAACATGCCCAGACACACTAAATTTACAGCTGTCCAGCACTGAATCGCTACAGATGTGCCTGGCTCAGTTTTGGGCCATGCCAACCAGCAGCTTCCCAAAAACTTCCCAGGAAGAGTCTGGGAGTTGGAACAAGCCAAGGACCATTCCTGACAAACAGTTTCTCATTTGTCTGTCATTCCTTATATGATGAGTTCACATATGTAGATAATAAGTCAAATTTCCTCACTTTTTGGAGAATGTGTTTGTGTGTAACATCATAATATCTCTCAGAAAAATGTTATGCAAAATTTTCTGGGTTTTTTGTTGGTCTTTTTTCCAATATGGAGCAGGAAAACAGAAAACAAATTCCAGGTTCACACTCATCAATGTTTTTCCTATTTGCTGGTCCCTAAAAAATTTTCACTGGCTACAGATTCCTGTAGGGCACAAAGCTCGCTGACAGGAAAATTGCTTTTCTTAGACACTTCCATGTACCTTCTGAGATAACAGCTGGTGCCCCAGTGACCAGACATTGGGTAAAGCCACACGTCCAAGCACAGCACTGCAGTTTGAGGGTGAGGAGAGCCGCTCTTCTGTTCTCTGCATTTTTCCTACTTCACCCTCAAACTCCCTAAAAGACAACTGCCTTAATTCTTTGTGATTGGTACATGGCAGGAGATGACTCATTTTGAACTAGAGAAAAAAAAATAAAGAAAGAAAGAAAGAAAATGCCAAAGTTCCCAAGTTCAGCATTCCAAAAATGACTTCCAATTTGACAAGCATGAGTGGAAAGAGCTCTTCACCAGACTTTGAACTGCATCTCTGCTTAGCTCAGGAGGAGCAAGGCACAGGTCAGGCCAGTGAAATACACAATGGAGAGCAAAACAGGGAACTGACAAGGTATCTGCATTCACAGAAGAAGAAGAGAGGAATCATTCTGACACAAATCTAAAAAAAGCAGATGAGCATTTTGTTTTTAACAGGCATAAAAGAGGGGTGGTACACAATTCAGTCTGCTCCCTAGGAGTATATCTGTTGCCTTTCTCCAGATTATCTCCAATGGTGCATAAATCAAAATCCTGAAAGCAAAATGGGATGATTCATCTCTCAGATGGGCATCTGTCTTGCTGATAGCAATGCAGAGTAACCAGTTACATTCCTGGAAAAAGGTATTCTCAGGAAACAGACTTATAAGTAAATTATCACAATTGAAGGTACTGCCTGGTGACAGTGAAGTTTTCTACATCTTGCAAGATGTGATATCTTCTCAAGCCCTTAATCAAATTATTACATTCATATATTTCTGAAAGCCATGATGTGGAATAATAACCTTTCCAAGAACATTTCCTGGTTTGATTTCAATACCCTGGTAAAGAAAAATCAAATTTTCTAGAAAGGTAAGTTTGCACACCTGGGGGAACTTATATTAGTGATCAGGTGAAGCAAGATAAAACATCCAGATTTTGTGCAGAAACAAACACAGCTTTAAAACAGAAATGCAACACAGCATCAATAGTTTGGCTGTATACAGTGGGCATGCACTTTTTATTGCACAAGGAGCCCAAAAGAACAAGATGTGGGAGAATATAAGAAGTTTTCTGTAATATCCTAAAACAAGCTAACATGCAAAAATTTGTGACTAGAACTATGTAATAAATATCATTTACTGGCTCTCTGGGCATTTTTGTCTTTGCTTACTAATCTATCTTCCATTGTGACCATTGTTAACATTTCAAAATGTCAGCAGCTTTCAAAGAACCACTGTGTCTTTCAAAGTGAGTAGCTTATAACAAAACATCTTCCCCAAAATTCATCAGTAATGCATCACTGTTGCAGTAATTGATGTTTCATCCTGATGAGGTGGAAGCATTGTGAACTAGCACATTTTTATTTTATGTTAAATTAGAGGAACCATCCCATGAAGGTTCACTGCAAGTTAAGGATGACTGCCCAAGCTAGAGGAGTCAAGCTGAGGGACCCTTCCTGTTGTAGAGATAACAGTGAACAAGAGACCAAGGACAAATAACTTGCAGACAGCTTCACTAAAGAAAGTTTAGCATGGATGGGAACAGCTCCAGAGCAAGTGAGTGAATGACACGATGACAACTAGATACAAAAATGTATTTTTTTTTTTCCAAAACACTATAGAAACCCTGTGATATAGGGAAGGCCAGCAAAATGTGCACAAACAGGAATCTAGTGAGTTCTTCTTTTAGCCTCCCCACAAGCCTGAGCTGAAAATTCATGCAGTTCTACACAGCCAAGTGGTATTTTATAAAAGAGAGTGGAGAAAGAAAACCTATTTATGAGTTATATGTCATCTGTAATTTACCAGTGATGGAGCAGGCCTACCTGGCAAGGTAAGCCATGAACTCATGTTTTCTCCATCCTTGGCAGAGCAGCAGGTACTCCAGTGGGCATTTTATGATTTTAAACTAAAAGAGAATCAGTTTAAACTAGATAGTAAGAATAAATTCAGCAATAATTCCATACCTCTTAGCCATGGCTTGCTTCATTCTGAAGATCAAAAATCCCAAACACAGCTGCAAAAATTTGAATCATATAAAGATTTCCTAATGGCCAGCACCTGAGTATAAAATATCCAAGCAGGAAAGACACACCTGAGCTGTCATGGTCTAAGCTCACTGAAGGACTTGGAGCCTCCAGGTGAGGGAACACAGCCTGGACTCCAGGTTGAAGTACAAAGGAACAGGTGTTTGGCTTCCATACTGTGGGAGGAGTCCCCAAAAGGGAATAAATAGCCCACAGCACGTGGAGGAGAGCTGTCCAGAGCTGGTGCCAAATACGTGTTCTTGATTGAAACTTGGACCTCAATTCTGAACTGTGAGATGGGTGATGAGCTTTCAGCTTTGGGGTCCAGAGACAGTGAGCTGCTGGGAACATGTCAAAGAGCTCCTCTGAGGTCATTCCCTTCTGCCTCTCACCTGGCATACAGAAACCTGGTTAAAGCACAGCAAGAACACCTGGATTTATTGTTTTGCTTTTGTGCGAGACAGGATGTTGAATTTCAGCTTGGCAGGAGAAATTTAGACAAAGCTGCTGAACATTTCTACAACATTGTTTAGGCTTCTGTGGACATGCCCCAGGTGTCTTCTTGATCTTTATCTCTTCAAACTAAAGGAAAAAAAATGTGTCTTTCTAGCCTTAACTAGGAATTGCTGTGTTGCCAGCTCTTCCGTTCAGATCATGACTCAAACCTGACAATCATGAGAAAGAAAAATCACCTTCTAGTCTGGGGGAAGCAAGGATGGTGAAAAAAATTACCAAATTTCATCACTAGACTCTCTACATTTCTATTTCACTTCCCTTTCCCACATAGCTGTGATAACTGTTAACATGTTTCCTTGTTAATTGCAGAGGGTGAGTTTACTTTTATTCTCTTCAAAAGAAAATTACAGTAATTTTCAATTACTCGATTAATTTCCTTCTTAGTTTCTTACCTGCAGTGCATGAATATCCTCTCCAACATCCCTGTCTTCCTCCATACTCTTCCTCACCTGCAAGTGAGCCCCCAGGCAATGCCAATCCAACACCAAGTCCTTCAGCTGAGGGCCATGCTCTGTTCTCTCCATTCCTTCCTTCACCTCCTCACTGGCCATGGGCATATCCCTAATTTACACTGAAGGGAAAAAGAATAACACTGATGCCCCAAGCCACAGCCAGTCCTTTGCTGTCCCAAACAGTACCTGCATGCACAGGACCAAGGTCAGTGTGGTGGCACTCATGTAAAATGACCAAAATTTGGGATCATTCACAAGCCTCAGCTTTAGGGTGGCCTCCTACAATCACTTCCATTTTTTAGAAGTCCCTGCCATGGAATGTGACCATTTTTTGTGTGTAGAAACCTGAAAAAATAGACATGAATGAAAAATTAATGAGCTTTTCTGCTCAAGAAGCTGCTGCTTCTTTTTGTTTGTGTTTGTTTGTTTGTGGGTTTTTTTTTAGAATCAGAGATTTACTAAATATATGTGTGAGGTGTGTAGTCCACTCCTTGTTGGCACTTCACTGTGAAGCTGCATGATTGCACCAGATGTCTGACCCTGCTCTCAACTTTTCCTCTGCCCCTGGTACTCCACTAAAACAAGTGATTTTCCTCCTCTACTGTTCAGTAAATTCACCCACAATGATGGCTACAGAGTGACCAACAGGTAAGGGAAAAACAATGGTATCATCAGGGGTTTAATTAAAATAGAAAGACAAACATTACCAGGAAATGTGTCTACTTTTGTCAGCCTGCTTTTTATCTGAATTGGAAAGCAAACTTTGAAAATAATTTTTTACTTGGATTTTAAATGGCTATCTGAAAAATAGCTTTTAAATAAGAACAAATGTAGCTTAATAGAGTGGTGAGTCAAATTGGCGAAAGAAATAGAGAAGATTTCTTTTTGTAACATAATGATAATTCCACTGGCATTAAGCAACTCTTAATGCATGATTGAAGGTAATGCTCAGACAAATGTCTGCATCACTGAAGACATAATAATGACCCTCAAATTTGGGGCATATTCAAAAACTTGAATTTCATCAGATCATCCACGGAAACAGCAAATTTTTCAAATCAGCCTTCCTTCATCTTGCTCTTCCCACCTACAAAAGACACCATTCATCATCTCTTCCCTTTCTCAGCTTATTTTTCCTCTTTTTAAGGCAAGTTTCCAGTTCTGGCAGGCTGCTGGGCTAAGATTAGATTCACTGTGGCACCAGGAAAATGACAGGGGCTGTTATTGCCCACCAAGAACCAGCAGGGAGCAGGTGGCAGAAGCTCATGGTAAGAGAGACTGTGCCCTGCCCACCCCAGTCACAGCTGCCTGAGGATGGGGCATGGGGGGTTCTGCAAGCCCCACAGATTTCATACAGCTCCCTGGGCTTGGGACCATCCCACCCAGCTCCAATTGCCCCTAGCAGTCTTATCTTTAACTTGTGGTTTTTGTAGGGGAGGAAAATAGCTAAGGGAGCCATAATACTGCTGATGGAATTTCCTAACAATATGGCAATCAATTGGAAAATACAAATTTCTTTAGATGTACCTGAGTGAAATATTTATATTTGAATCCTCACACACATTCCAGTGTCTTGTTTGGAGTCCAAGTCATTGTGATTTGGGTTGGGAAGGGCAAAGAAAGCTTCTAGACTCATCAGATCTCAGCTGTCAGCTGCACCTCCAAATCTGTGGATGCGTGACAAGTTCACTTTTGTCACACATCACCAGCTTTAGAACCAGATTTGTCCTAAGAAGGATATGGAAATTAAAAACCCACTCAGTTACAAAACTAGTCAGTCACTCCTCCTAGAGCAGGGTGCTGCAGTTACTCTTTTGTTGTTGCAGTTACCTCCACATTTTAACCCTGAAATAAATAGTCTCCTGCATTTCAGTTGTGGGAAGGCAAACAAGAGTTGTCTTTTGCAGGGAGCTGTCCCATGCAGCACCGTCTGCAGCACCTTCTGCCATTGAAAACCATTCATTTCCTTCCTCAGCCTAATACTTCTTTTTTTTTCCCCACTAAACCCTACAGCTACAACCCTCCAGTCAAGGAAAGAACACTGGCTGAAGAAGGTTTTTTTTTAATGGCATGTTACCTGCCAGCACTGACTCGAATAGTTAATGATGTATGGGGATGTTTAATAAAACTTGCCATTTTCTTTTATCCAGCCTTTCATCCCCCAGATGTGTAATTTAAAAAATAACTCCAATGTTTTCCCTGATCAGCACAGGGCAAGGTAGTTACTCTCAAATCTTCTGTAAGATTGAAAATGCATGGGAAAAGAAAACAATTCTCTGTTCAATGTCTCTGAGTTGCATCAGCGAGTCAAACTCTGTCTGAACCACATTCCCTGTTTCTCTTTTTTTTTTTTCTTTTTATTTTTCTTCTGTTCTTGTAATAATTTATTATAAATTTACACCTGTGCTTTTACTGAGATTACACATTACACATTAAGATGGTGTAAAAATGCTATAATTCACCTCCAAATCAGGCCTGCAGTGTGCACAAGATACTTAACATAAACTAGGGAGGCAGAACTGTAATAGGGCAGAGATTCTGCACAAGAACTATGAGAGTCATAAACAACTCCATGGTAAAGTGTAACTGAAAAGTTTGGAACCATTTATTTTAAAAGCAGAGGCTCAGGAATACACTAGACTATGAGGGTTTGGTCTCTTTGCCATGTGACATAAGAAATAAGGAAGCATAAGATGGAACACAAAGGCAGTAAATCAAAAACTGATGACAGGAACTAATTCTTCAGTTTGACATCCTCAAATGTGAAAGGGAAATTGTAGTGAACTTTTAAGAGCAAACTGTGTATTTACAAAATCTTCAGCAATATGTACAACTGTAGAGGAATCACTGCTCCTCAGGTCTACAAGCACAGCACTATTTGCAGCAGGTGGTGATATTTTTTATCTTCAGTGACAAACAAAGCCTTTCAAGCACACATATGTTGTTTCACTAGATACAGAGGCAAAATACTTCAGACATGAAGTAGGGTTTTTGTTCCCAGAAACTTGACTGTTATTGTATTGGTTAGACAGAATGTACCATAGCTTTTTGGAGATTTATAATACTCAATGGTAACAAAAATCAGATACGGACCCTAAAACGTCATGCCTCAGACACCAGTATTTTAAGCAGAATTTAACAAGGAGCAGCTATAGAAAAGTGAATGTCTTCATTTTGAGTTACAGTATTTGAAAGGGTTAGACAAACACAACTTACCAAGGGTAACAGTTCCTTCTGTCTCAGTTTTCAGTGCAAGATCTTCCTGAAGACATCAGCAAGCTCCCTCCCCAGTCCAGGAAAGAATTATTGGCTCTTTTTCAAATGCCTTCTATACCAGACTAGCAGACAGGACATAAACTTACTTAACTCTGGAAAAAGTTAAAACTAGCACTTCACCACGCCCACGTTAGGGCTTATTAAAAGTTTGACAAGTGACATTTAAGTCACTTTTTGGTGCTTTTCCTCCACTTTTCCCTATAGGAAGAACTTCATGCTGTGGGAGTACAATGATTTACCTTATATAGGTCACTCAATGGACTTCATTGATCCTGTCATCACTAACCATGTCTGGATTTCAACCAGAGGCCAAATACAGAGATATTTTGTATAATCCACCTTCTTAGGTATTTTGTGTTGCTGTATGAAATATTGGCTAAGAGGTGGGAGTGGGAGGAAGCAGCTGAGGCTGAAATGAAGCCAGAAAGCAATCCAATTACTGCTTGCTAAGCCTACAATATTTTTTGTTGGACTTTTTTTTTTTTTTTTTTTTTTTTTTTTTTTTCCCTTTAACTTTTTAAGCGTAGGTTTGTCAGCCTGGACATTTTATCTTTCCTTCTAATCAAATTCAGAGGTTTACCAGTAGGGAGGAAATAAAGGTACTGGTGCACAGCACAGTAGTCAAGAGGGTAAAAAAAAAAAATTACAATTTCCATTTAACTATGAGTTTTGGAAGACCAAAAATAAGTAACCACACAAGGATGACTTCACCAGACAACTATTTATATAGAGAACTTTAGATCTGGACTGGGCCTTTGAACAGGTGGGAACCATAGCTAGGCTAAGCTTGCAAAGGACATTACTCACACCAGGACCCTCTGAGTTCTGCCCACTGGAAAGCTGGACAGGGAATTGCTGCCAAAGTTAGTCTGGGTATGCCCCCAAGCCTGTCCTTGAAGGAAGTAGATACACAGGTGTAGCCAGCTCATGAAAAGCCAATCTTGCATGGGGTACTGGGACCACAAATTGTTAAGTCTTTGTGTAGCTACTTACTTTGTCTTATATTTCATCCATTTTCCCTGTATTTTTATGTATGTATATTCTAACTTACAAAGGCTGGCCATATTCTGTTGCTCATCCTGTACAGAGGCAAAAAGGGGCACAAGAGAAGACATTTCCACTGTTCAGAGCCTTGATGGATACAATTTAGGTCCATAGTGTAGGCAGGTGGTGCAGGTCCCACCACTCCAACAGAGTCAGAGTCACTTCACTGGATAGATGAGAACAGCAAGAACTTCATAACCTGACACAAGCTACACGAGACCTCCAAGGGCTCAGGAAGGTGTGCTCCCCTTTTCCCAAAGGAGAACAGATCCTTAAAGGGATATAGTCTGACTCCAGTGCTGGACAGAACAACCCTGATGGACCTTGATTGTTCCATCCTCACTTCAGTCACAGGTCAGTTGCAGATAAGCCAGAAATCCAATTCCAGTCTGGCCTGAGATCATCACTGCTTGGCAACTAGAAAGAATGTACAAAGAGGTATTTTCATATGACCTGGAAGCTACTGACTTGAACACAGAATGAGACATGCTGAGTTCATCTCCTCTGAATCTGGAGTTCCTTCACAATGAAAAAGAATTTGTGAAGGATAATTCCTGGCAGAGAATCCTTTGTAGCTGTTGAAGGTGAAAGAAGAAAATTTATTTTGAACATCAAGAGGCTGAAGAAACTGGTATGGAGAACCAGTATCTGAATCCAAACTTCTGACTCTCAAGCAGAAGCCTGCTACTGCAACCAATACAGACAGATAGATTCTGATAAAACCTAGACTAAACTCAAGTGCCACATCCTGAATCCTCCAGAAATAAACAAGTGTAAACCAGGCACCAATTGGCTGATCATGCAATGTGATTCTGCGGTGCTTGGGGTTCTGGCAAGCAGAGGTGGTGCAGAAAATGTTCTTCAAAAGAAACCATCTTGGAAGGAAGAAGGGAGCACAGAAAGAAGAAAGATAAGATCTTGACTAGAGGAAAGATCTGGAAAGTATGTTTCTTCCATCTACTGATTATCAGTCCCTAAGGAGATTATCTGACATTTTCAGGACAGTTTATCATATCTGATGAAGTAGAAAAAACATTTCTTCCTCTACCAAACCACTGTCTCTAGTGTTTCAGCTAATATGCTTGGAAAGAGGGGAGAGGGAGAGAGGAGAAGGAGAAGGAGAAGGAGAAGGAGAAGGAGAAGGAGAAGGAGAAGGAGAAGGAGAAGGAGAAGGAGAAGGAGAAGGAGAAGGAGAAGGAGAAGGAGAAGGAGAAGGAGGAGAGACAAATTTAGAATGGCAGTCACCCCTTTAAAATCAGCTTCACCACTGAATGATCTGTCCTAGTAGATTAAAGTTATAAAGTTTGTATTGCTGCCATCTCTGTGTTCATTCCATTTACTTTTATACAGAAGGCATTGAAGCATGCTATCTTTTAAAAAAGCAACTGAAAGTCAGCTGTGCCTCTTTGAATCACAAAATAAACCTCTCAACCCAGAAATGTGAAGTTAAGGGCATCTCTTAGGTTCCCCAAGGCTGCTTGAATGCTGTGCAAAGAGGCACTGATATAACACAAGCTGTTATTTGGCCAGCTCAAGTTGGGGGGCCCATCATATAGAATGGTCCTCATTTTACATCCATTGGTCCCAGTGCTGCAAAATCCTGCTCCAGGGTGTTTTAATAAGCCCTGTACATGAATCAGTGCAGCAGTATGTGGGAGGCAGTGGTTTGCTTCAGCTTACTGTGAGAGAATTTAAAGCAGATGCTGAACCAGGTGATGCTCACAAGTTAGAAGGGATGATTCTTCCCAATTGGAATTCATAATCATACACTTTGTACATGCACAATTATGCTGCATTTAACATCTTGACCAGCTGGGATTCAGATTCATCTGCAACATCTACAGGTGTACTTGGGTAAATACATCTGTAACCTAGAAGGTATTAATGTTCTTACTTTTTCATTTATATGGAATTTAGGTACTAAGGGAAGGATAAGAGTCTTGAAAAAAAATCTTGTTTCCACACCCAGATGATTTTTAAGACAATATTATCTCCATATGCCTAAAGCTGTGCCATCACATACACCCCATTGGTCTTCATTTTTGCTGAGACATCTTCCCACCAGCTCTGGCACCTGCAGACCAGGTGTTCCTGCACTGCTTCCACTTGATTTACTGAGCACACTCAGAACCTGACATTTAGCTTGACTCAGAAACATCCAGTAAGCAGAGTTATTTGCAATGTGTATCACACTCTAGTGGTTAAGAGATCCTGCTGAAAACAGATTAAGCTTCTGTAACCTCCAAGGAGAGCTGCTGAGCAGCAGGGTGAGCAGGGGCACTGTCTCCTTTTCTCAAACCTGGGGCACTACTGGGGTGTTCACAGATCCAGGAGGAGTGCAGATTTGAGGTATTGAGCTTTACCTAGTGCAGGGCTTTGTGGTAACATGGGAACATATTCAAGCAGAGGTATCGTCACCCCTCTTTGAAATAGTACACAAGCAAAACATTTAAATTTTGGAGTTTTCTCTGCAGATCTCAGCAGGCTCTGACCATCACCTGGATATCCTGAAAGAAGCTACAAAAAG
>WEIU01009870.1:405977-424065 GCA_013389925.1 Aegithalos caudatus
CTCCGCCGTCCGGGCCGGTGGGCACCGCGGCTGGCAGGGAACGGGACGGGACAGAAAGGCGCAGCGGGGGCAGCCGCCCTGCTCGCTCCTTCCCTCCCTCCGAAAGCGAGGCACCCTCGCGGTTCCCCGGCGCCGTCACCGGCTCTGTGCGGCGGCTTTGCGCAGCACGAGAGAAGAGCGCGGTCCCACCGCGGGGAGCGGGGAAATGACCCCCAGCATCCCCGGGGGAAGACGGGCTGTTCAGGACGGGTACGGACACAGCTCGGCCGGCCTCTCGCTGGGAGCCAACGGGGCTGAAAGGTGCGGTGTGGGGAGTGGGGTGGGCTGGGTTTCTTCCTCAGGGATGGGAAATAGACTGTGCCTCCGTACTTGTTCCAACGGATTCTATGGATGGCTGAGATGTATCGCAAACAGAAAGTCGGGCAACCGAAAATCTGATTCTCTCTCTTTCCAGCTCTATGGGATGAATCATTCCTCTCGGTAGGGCTCCAGCACAACTAGAAACAGACCATGGCCGTGAGCATTACAGGTGTTAATGCTCTTGGACTCACCGTGTGCTAATGTCATGCTTGAGTTTCTTCAGAGAACGTCTTAGTTATTTTTATTCAAAATATAATTGATCTATTTCCTCTGAAATTAATTTCTTTTAAAAACAGCTGCCAGAGATAAAACCCATTCTTGACTCAGCAGCCTGTTCTGGCACTGAAAGGGCTGAAGAACTGACACTCTTCAGGGGCCTTCCAGCTGCTTCTCCAGGCAGATGGGGAAGGACAAGAATCACTATACCTTGCTGGATCTGTAGTGACATGAAGGAAGATTAAGTGCTAGAGTTACTAAATACAGAGGGAAAAGGAAAAAAAATCAAATTCTGAAACCTTTTAGGTAATTTTATGAAATTGTCACAAGAAAACTGAAGCTTCACTTTAGCTCTCGCTTATGAAATTGGCACTACTTTTCCACATTTAAACAGAGTTATATTTAATATTGGAGGGAGAATTTAGCTTTTGTCACCACTGAATTCTAAACAGTGTGACTAAAGCTCCAATGCTGAGGCAATGTGTTGCTTGCACAAACTCTGCTTTCCTAAGCAATGCCTCCTACAATTTCTCTAAACGAAGAAGCAGATTGCACAAGTATTTGAAGCTTCTAGTCATGGGGATATTTTGTAATGTAGTTAATGGGGATATTTTATGTCAAAAAGCAACGATCCAATTTGCTTGTTTAGCTTATATTCATTGCTTCAGCAATGTAGAAGTGTATGCACATGCTTGTAATGTGGTATCTGTATGTATGTGTGTATTCACAGGTGTGCTGCCAGTACACCTGAGCTATTTAAATAAACACACGTGTAGGTATCTGTCTTAGTAACTTTTAATAACTTAATAACTTCAAAAGTAGCCAAATAAAACAACATAATCTGCTCACAACTCAGCAGCCCCTTGCCCACACTGGTACAAATCAGAGGTGCAGGTGTATGTTATCTCCTGCCAGCTCTGCCAGGTGTGCTGGAGTCAGACAGAAGAGGTACAAGCAGATGGGAAAGATGCCTTAACCCATTGAAACAAAAACTGTAAGAGCTCACTTGTCAGATGTCTAAAGAATGAAGCTTTGCTATGCTTTGTTCTTAGCTGTCTGCAATAGGACCCAAAGTGGAGGACTTTCCAAAATATCCCATTTATTGGCCAAGAGTTGCATTTGGCTGTCTGAATCACGTAACTCAGAATTTACAGGATATAATATTCTTTCCCACCTATTTAATTTTAGCAATCATTCTTGGTTTCCAGCTGGTGTGAACCAAAGCTCCCTGTGGATAAAGATCTAGCATTTAGCTGGGGGAAGATTTGTCACCTAAAGTTGCACCTGTCCATGGATGCACCAGTAATACAGTCTCCAATGTTGATCCAACATTTCATGCATGCATGTTCAAAACTTTCTTCCAAAGCAAAGGAATGCATTAGGAGATCAGGAATATTTTCAATGGTAGTAGAAAGAAATAATAGTTTGTGATGGGGTGGCATGTGAGACTAAAACCCCCATGCTGACAGACTCAGTGAACTGGGAAGAAGTGGAGCCGGAAGGAGCAATGGGACAACTGGTTTGTGCTTTTAGCAGATCATTTATAATGGTGTCAGGTCAGAGAAACAATCATTTAATGGGGACATTTGTGGTGTGTTATAACATTCCATCCACTGCCATCAAAATTTTTTGAGCCTGAGATAAAAACCTTTTGCATTTATAGGTTATTAGCATCCTTTTTTAACTTTCTGTAGGCAGTTTGCATATAAATCTCTTTTTAAGAATAGTCCATTAAACCCACAGCTGTCACTTGCTGAGAGATTTGGGGTGGGTTTTTTTTTTTCATCCTGAAATCATCTTTGTAATGTCTTTTGTGCTTTTGCTTTACAGATTTGACTCACTTTTTTTTTTTATTCACCTGTTAAAATTGCAGTTCTCTCTCACAGCTGGCAGATTGGAAGTAATGGAATTTAACTGCTATTGCAATGGTTCTGGGAAAAAAAAATCTATTCAGTTCCTGATTTTAGAAATGTATGTTTTACTAGCTCTTTCCCTTCATCGGCATATTTTCTATTTCCACTTCAAAATACAAATACCCATTGTTCTGCCTAATCATATTTATTTAAAAATCATCAACCCTTATAAATTCACACATTCTCTCATCTGAGAGATACTTGATGTAAAGAGATAAAATCTAATTAATGCCAAAAGGAAATTAAAATACAGAAACACAGGTGTACTGCTGAAGTTTGGGCTGTAAAAGCATCCCATCAAAAACCTCCCATTACAGTTAGGCTCTGAAACAGAAAAGAGGTAATAGTAGAGGTGGAGGAGGCTGGCAGTCACTGCACATTAGGCCAGTTTAGCAAAATCACTGCTCATGTTCTTAAGTGTAGAAGGATGCTCAAGTGGAGCTGTATTTAGGAGCATGGCTGAACACATGTTTAATCAGTTTTACTCACTGACATTGAGTCTTTATTGCACAGGTGCAGGTGGATATATAGCCATGTGAGAGTACTGAGTCAGGAGGGAGATCACTGCTATCACCAGTTTATGGAGTACAGAAAAATCCATTCGGACTGGGTTGGTTTCTGCTGTTCATGTTTCAAACAAAAACAACAAAAAAATACAAGTATGTGAAAAATTATCAGAAATGCATTACAGGAATTATGTCTGGGAAGCTTCCTCAGCTCAGCAGAGGGCAACAGGAAGGTTAGAACCAGCTGGTGATATCTGACACATGGAAAATTTTCTGTAACAGATGACTTTAAATATTTCAGGTAAAGTTATAAAAACTTCAGAGACAAAAAACTGAATCTATGAGAAATCAGGGTAGAGGTGGGGTACACATTTTTAACAGTAAGGATGATTAATGGCTGTAGCAATTGATTTTGGATTGTAATAGATTTGCCATCATTTGCAATCTGAAAGCCAAGGCTGAATGCATTTCTCAGAGGCTGTGCCTCAGCTCATCCCTCAGCTCTGTCTTGATTCTGAGGATATCAAACAGTATTCTGTAGTCCATGTTCTGGGAAAAGTAGTTTTGGATGGTTACAGTTACCCCTCCTGGCCTTAAATCCTATTTAGGTTTTTGTTGATGTGATTAACCATATGTAACAGGATCTCTAATGAGTGTGATCTACTTCTTACATTAGCCATTGATCACTTGGGGAAAACATGAAATAATTGATGTTAACAGAAGAAATTTATACATTTTTTTATTTTTTATTTTTTATTTTCCTACCAATCTTCACTTCTTTTAAACCAATGGTAAAAGATAAAAAATTAATGATAGCCAAGGCAAGGACCAAAGGGAACATTCTTGTAAATATGATTCCCACTGTACTGTCTTAGTTCATTTTGGGTAATTTGTCTTATAAAATATTACCTTTTATTTTGGGATATTTATAATCATGTCTTAAAATAGTATTTTTTTCTAATAAAGCAAGAATTCACATGATTAAAAACTACTAAAGATCAGTCAAATTTGAAACAAGATAAATAAAAAGAGGAAAACCCCTGTTTATTACAATTCAGGAATTCTATTTGTATTCTCTGGGTGTGCATGGCCATATCCCAGGGGAATGACTGTCCTAAGAAAATAATCAAGATGAAAAAGGTGATTTTAATTTTCTAATGCTGAACACTTCAAGATTTTTATTTTGTCTTTTGCCAACTATACTGTCAAACTGCAAATAAAAATCTGGTGAGCTTAATTCCCCAAGAAGCTGCTGTAATTTTGTATCTGGCTTCAATAGTGTAACAATTTTCCCCTGGAGTAATTTGAAAACAGGTTTCTTTTCAGTGTTCTGTTTCTCTAACCTGCTGTACTTTAGGAGGATCTATGAATTTTATACTGAATGTGTAAACTACAGGCATTTTTAGTTAAATAATTTTTTTTGAACTTTTACTAACAACACCATTTATCTTGGATTTTACCCTGTCCATTGACATAGCATGAGATTATCTTTCAGAAAATGAGTAGGATAACCAGATCCTTCACAGAATCAAACAGTAGTTTCAGTAATGAAATCACCATTGTGAAGACTGTTAAGTCTGATAGATAACATGGGGCTCGGAAAACAGAAGTCAGCAGCTGGGTGTCTGCCTCTGGAGGAACAGAGATCGTGTCTCATAGGGTCAGACAGTGACTCATCCTTGGGCTTCCCTCCTTCCAGAAGGCAGCTGCTGCATGGAAGAGAATGGGGTGGGGAAGCAAGACACCCAAACCTCATTTGTTTCACTGGCACTGTGGGACACCTGTATCCTTGCAGAAGAGCCTGTTGCAAATGCTACACAGAAAGCTGCAGAGCAAGGTAATTTTACAAGTGTGTCAACAGTTAGAGCTAATAGAGTTTTTAATCTGTACTTTTTAGAGTTGTGTAAAACCAGAACTAGATTTTGTAGTTCAGGATTTATGTGGGGGAAGAATTCCAGCTTCAGATTTTTAAACATTACTGTTAAGGATAAGCAACTTTGTTACTTTGATATAAACAGCACTAAACTGCTACTTTTACTTATTTCTGCCTTTTTCCCCCTTAAGCAATACTTAAAATAACATACTCATTTAGAATCCTTCCAACACACATAACGAGGGTCAAAGGAGTTTCAAGTGCAGAGAGTATCAAGCACCCCTGTAATGCTTTTAGGACCCACCTTCCCCCTCATTCTTCTGGCTGATGCACTGCAAATCAAAGGAGGGAACATACAATTATAGTTGAAAAGCATATGCCCAAATAAATCAAGGCAAATACCACAAATTCAGCACAAAGTCACTGTATTGCTGCAGTGGAACAAAGTTTGCAAGTGCAGGCACAGCCAGCTTTTCTTGATATAGTGAAGTTTGAGTTCTTGGCTCTTTTGGGATTGGAAATGTTTTCCAAAATGGAGAGCAAAGAAAATAAAATTAAAGGTTTAGAGAGAAGAAAGGCATTCTGATTTTTGGAAAGGACTCAAAGACACTTTGAAAAGTCTGTTTGGCTAGGGATACATATTTTTAAATTATTTCTTGGTAATTAAACTGTTAGATTCAAGCAGTCAGTGGTGGAAAACTACCTGGGGAGCACTGCAGGCATCCTTCTCATACCTGGGAGAGGAGCAGCAGGAGGGACAAGGAAGGGGGTTCATGTAACCAGCTACCATTAAAATGTTGTTAAAAAAAGGTATTGCTTACTGCATCATTGTTGTTAGTTTCTGCCTTCCTACAAAAGTTATTGCCTGCTAGAAGTGAAATTACTAAATTCAGAAAATTATGGACTCAATTTGGAACCACACACAGTGTGGACTTAGCCTTGTAAGTAAGGTAGGGAAGGATTAATCATATCTGTGCATTCTTAAAAGCATTCTAATCTTCAGTTAAGCCTGGTAAATATTTGTATTAGACAACAAATTAGAATAAAGAACTTATGGTATCCTTGAATACTCTGGTCAGCCACGCACTCCCTCCTCCAGAGTGGGATGGAGGAGAGAATCAGAACAGTAAAGGTAAAGGAAATTTGTGGGTTGAGATAAAGACAATTTAACAGGTAGTGCAAAAGGCATGTGAGCAAGCAAAATGAAACCAGGAATTAATTCACTACATCCCGTTGGCAGGCAGGTGTTCAGCCATTTTCAGCAAAGTAGGGATCCATCACATAACAGAGACTTGTGAAGACAAATGCCACGACTCAGAATGTGGCCCCAACTGCTTCCTTCTTGTTCCCTCAGATTTATGCTCAGCACGAAGCCTCATGGTGTGGGATGTCCCTGGGTCAGTTGGGGTCAGCTGTCCTGGCTGTGTCCCCTCCCAGCTCCTTGTGCTGCCCCAGCCTCCTCACAGGTGGGGTGGGATGATGGACAGAAAAGGCCTTGGCTCTGTGGAAGGGCAGCTCAGCAACAGCTAAAATATCCCTGAGATACCAGCACTATTTCCAGCACAAATCCCAAACACAGCCCCACACTAGCTGCTCTGAAGAAAATCAACTCTATCCCACCCAAAAACAGCACATGTGGACAGGTGCTGTTCCTCACTCAAATTAAAATGCTGATGTAGTTCACTGGAATTAATAATTCTATGTGTGATTTTCACAAGATGGCTTTTAATTCCAGGTGTATTGCAGTGACATTCAAGCAAAGATTTATTGGAAACAACATAAAACACCCACTGCTTTGTACAAATGAAGTAGAGAGATAGCAGCTGGTTTTCCTGCAGTCTGGTTCTTTCAAAACTTTCCACCTACTGCACCCATCTTTATTTGTACTTAGGCATAAATTGTGGTCCATTTGCTTCTGGCAAGAAAATGAAAAATATGTTGGTAAAGATTTTACCAAAGGCCATATTTTAAAGATGAAATTCAGTTCTCTTTTAAGTGAAGAACAGTAGTAGAGGAATGCAGGAGGCATGCCACATAGAACTGTAAGTTTTGCTTTAAATGTCAGCCAAATTAACATTATGGGACATAACACACCTCCTAATTAAAAACAAACAAACAAACAAAACAAAACCAAAACCAACAAATAATAATAAAAATACTCTGACCATTAACTACTGACATTAAAATATCATCAACTTCAAAACAAAACTGATCCTTTAGAAGCTAATAGACAAACTTCTTTTTTAAAGTTCTCCTTAACAATTGCAGCTGCCTCGGTTCTGTTTAAATCCAGATCTCATTTTATTCATGCATGCATAGAATGAGGCCAAATGCTTGGGGACAAGGGTTCCAAGGGAATAAGTGATCCAATGAGCCATCTGTACACACATCATGTCTAATCAGGGTGAGGTGGGGAAAATAAAAATTATTAGATTATTAAAATCTTGAAATTTGGGAATCTTTTTCATTTCGTGGATTTTTGGTGAAGATTAATGAATTATTTAAGCTAGTGATAAGGAACATGCACTTACATTATTGCCCTCTCTGCTATTCTCTGGAGCCATCTATTTCTCTGCACTCATATAGTCCACTCAAAGTCTATGGATCACAAGTGGACAATGCAACACACAAATATTTCCAAAGTTATCAAAATGGACACCATTTTTTGTATGATTAAGAGAGAAAATTCAAAGTATTGAGAAAAATTAGTAAAAGGAATTCACTTTATTTAGAAGACCTCAACCATGAGTCTTCCATTTTATCCTCAGTGTCATTGACACACAAAAAAAAAAACTTGGAAAATCTGTGGTCATGCAAATTTGACTCTCCAGGTAAATTGAGGATTGTAGTGCTCTTTTTGCACCTTTTCAACCTTCAATTCTGTACACATATGACTCTAAATGTAACCCAAACATGCATCATTGAATAGATAAAATTATTTAGGGAAGAAAAGGAAGGAGTGGAAGAGCTTAACAAAAGGATGAATGTTAGAAAATAACTTTCTGGTTAAGATTATGCAGCAAAAATTCAGAATCCTTTGCATATCAAGCACATTTTACTAAAGAAATTAGCTTTTAAAAAGGTCTCTTTTAAAGTAATATTAAATTGAAGCACCTCAGGAGAATATAAATGAGCAGCTGTTAGGCCTCTCTCCTGGGTAAGCAGGCTCTCGTGCCTCCTGTCACATGCTTGAGCAGATAGGTAGGCAGAAATAGGGTAGTTTTTTGCTATTTATTATATTTTCAAATCTCTGAATAATCAGTATTGTCGATATATACTAGAGAAAAAAAAAATAGAAAGCAGTAATTTGAGAAAGCCCAAGTTTAGCATTGAGCAGAGAGCTAGAGGTCACACTATGGTAACTACGTTAATCTAACTACTTTTCCTTGTCCAAAATCTATGTTTCTTAAAAATGTATGCTTCTATTTCTCCTGATTCAAAAATTAGTATTTCTTAAAAATGTATATTCTCAAATACTCAGAACTTCATGACTCACTATTTCTTCAAGAGTAGTTAAGCTAAGAGCTGCTTCTAAAACACTCTGTATTTGGATGAAACAATATTTTTTGAGAGAAGTCCTGTTGTGAAAACCTCTTAAGCACGTCAGGTCAAAATCAAATCTCTGGTCCTGAAACAGAACCATTTAAGTCAGCGGGATTTCATCAGTGCAGCTGAGAATAGAATTTGCCCATTAGCATGTTTAAAGCATTTTCTCACTGCCAGAGTGCTACCTTAATTCACTTTTCTGAATAAACTTCAATTTCACAGCACTCAAAAGCAATTTAATATTGCAGGCAAATGAAATTATTTCAATCTGAATGTGAAGAAGCAGAAAGGGTTAAGTAATTGCAAAAGAAATATAACTAAATAAGGATGTTATTTATTTTTGAAACTTCCAAATGTGTGCTATGTGTTTTCAATAGAGCATATGGCCCTTTATTTGCCTTAGGGATTTAGAGCTAGCTCTGCTTTAGCTGAACACAAATGCTGGAAATCAGCTAGAGAACACCAGTTCTAGCTAAAGAACGACATGGGACCCATCCCACAGGAGCAGAGGAAGAAGAAACAGGCTGCCTCTAGCCATCTCTATGAGCACTTAAAGGTTGAAATGCAATTTTTGCCCATACCTAGTGAAAATAATTTTTTTCTGATACTGGAATTAGCTGTAGAGTTTGTCCAGGAAGGAAGATTAAAGATTGCTTTGGAAGGAAGATTAAAGCTTTATTTTATTATCTGGATGGCCCTATTTACTCAAACTGTAGAGGGAACAACTGAGTGGTCAGGGCTGGTATTTACATGGAACTTAGGTGAGATCAATCTACTGAGTTCAAGCAGAAGGATAGAAAATGTTACTGTCTAGAATGAATACAAGAGCCAATAAAGATGTTATAAAAGAGCATGAAATGCAGCCATAGGGAAAGGTAGAGATTACAGAAATGTAAGATAGTGTCTCCTCTAAAAACTGCTTAAAATAAACAACTGAAACTGTTCTCCAGGAAGATAGTAGTCCTCATGCTCAGCCTCCTGATGCTTCATCTAATTCAGACTGGGCTCTGCAACAGGTAAAGAAGGTAGTAAAAATTCCTAAGCAGGTTACAGCTATATGTACCACAAAATAGAACTGAAAATTAATTATGATGTGAAGCAATTCCTGAAACAACCTAAAGCTATGAGGTAATTTATCGAATGGTCTGTGTTTGCCATCTAGTGGTACAAAGCCAAAATTCTTTTCTGCTGCATGAGGGCAGACACAACTGCTGAAATCTCCTCTGTCAGAAGCAAACCTCCCCCACAAGGAAATATTCCTGCACTTGGGATGGTGGCCATGCTAAGTGTACAACTGTCCTTTCAGGAACAAGGAGCAGGAATTTTTCAGCCCTTGACCTGCCAAATTTAGGATTAGGTCATCAACAAATTAGCAAGGGTTATCCAGTAATTAATTCATCTGTAGCTCCAGTATCCTGGTTACTGCTCCAGTCTTTCAGTCTTGCAGGTGCAGAGTCTAGGAACATTCAGGCACCCAACTTTACACTGTTTTCTGTGAGAATTCAAGCAACTAAATATCACAGGTTTTTGAGATTATATTCTAACATCTTGTAAACCACACTTATAAAACTCTCAGCTAAAGGCCCTCCATATTTCTAGAGGCTTCAGCTTTGCTTTACAGCATCTCTGTATGAAAACATATTATTATTTTCCAACTAGGAGACTGATCTACAATGAAATTAGCAGCTCATTAAAAAACTGTGCAGGGAATACCATTCCAGCACTGGAACACATATACCTAAATATGAATTGTAAGATTACTTTTTTCTCTTAGAACTTTTCAAGAATATTTCAATAAAGATTTAAGTAAAAGGATTAATTTTATTTCTCAGTTATGTTATAGAGTAAATACAAAAAAACCTAATAGAAATATATTTTATCAGGAAAAAAATATATACAACATGATATCTAATTATAGGTGTTACTCACCTGGATTTCTTTCTACCTATATCTATCCACAAAATAATAATTATATATTGACTTTCATCGGTAATAAGGAACTTTAAACTAATTCCCACACCCCAATTACTTAGCAAATGTTTTTAGGTTTTACTACAATAAAAGCAAAGCTAGGAATTAAGAGTTGGAGTTTTCCCAATGTCTCTGTGATTCAGGAGAAGCTCTTCCTGGGATTTTCTGTTCTAAGTCATACAGATTTTTTTTAAACCCCTTTCACAAGTCACAATGAATGAAAACAAAGCCATACAAATTGTATAGAGAACAAATCCCAGTTGACTAAAACAAAGATTAATGAGATTGAATTAACTTGACTATGTAGTGTTAATCATATTAACACTAATATGATTCTGAAAAGTGTATTTATACAATGACACCACATATATAACAAAACGTGGAAAGAAAAAAAAATTACATGCTATTAGCTATGGTCCCTTCTTTAAAACAAATTATTGAATCTTCTATTTATTGGGCAGCTGCTGCATTCACTCATTCATTCATCCATTCCCTCAACTGTTATTTATGTAATTAATTATTCAATCAATTGTTCACTGAGGGACCGTATATGATCTATGTTTTACAATTGACCTCAAAGAGCGAGGCAGCTGAATGCATCCGATAGAAAATAGAAAAAGGCATCGCAAGGTTCACAACAATTATCCAGGGTTCAAAGCCAAAAACTATTTCTTCCAGTCCATTGTCATATTCCGGGCGGCACCCGAACGCTGGAGGTATCCACAGCTGCAGGGAAAGAACGCGAGGCCAATATTAATCACCAGCAGTACAAGTCAATAGCCCCTAATGACTGTGACTCCACTGTACTGCAAACTGGTCTCAGGAATCCCTAAGAAATCCCTCCCTGTTGCTACTGGGGCACACCGGTGGAAGAGGGTTTCAGCTTCTGCTGCTGCTACAGGTTTTGGACCGTTACTGAAAGGAGCCTCCCTATATTCCAGATTTAAATAAACTTCGTTCCCAAAAACATATTCACTTCTTCCAGAAGTAAAATTTACTGCTTAAAAACTATACAATCACGCAATTTTAATATACTTATCCTCCTCCCTTGAAAGGAGGAGAAGCTTTTGGGTATTAACTTGTGAACTACATTCAAAATGTCTTACCGAAAGGTTGCAGAGGAATAAAAATGCAGCGATGTTCTTCAAAATTCTCCTCTTGTTGTTAGTAACTGAGTTTCTACTGCAAAATGAGAAATCTGAGGCTGAGTGCATGACCAAGCTATTGTCCTGACTTGTTTCTTCTTTGGCAACACCAGCACCGTCGTTTTCCCTCCCACAGATGTTGCCCTTAAACAGACAGGGTATGTCGCCGCTGTCACGAGCAGCTCCGCCATTGTAAATCTCTTTGTACAAGGGGGTGAGGGGCAAGGTGGTCCCCCGAGATATGGTCACTATTCGAAGAGTTTTAATGTCATCATTCACCTTTTCCTGCTCACGGTGGATGGATTCAATGATAAAGAGGTTCTGAATATATTTCTCAATAATAACCAGAACGGAGTAGGGCAGGTTATACCATGTGTATTTGGGATGACTTTGGGCACAGATAATGGCAAGGATCGAGCCCCAGGAGAGCAGCCAAGACCCTGCAGCTGTGCCCACCAGCAGTTCTGCATCCAGTTTTCGAGCAGGATTCTTGGAATTATCCAGCGATCTGTCTTCCAGTCTGTAGATGAGAAGGGCGACGATTCCAGCTGTGCACATGAGAGCCAACACAAAGATAGCGTGCAAGTAAAACATAGTGAGTGCTAACTCACTTTTGACTTTTGAACCTCCAATCTGAATTAAATACACAACAACTACAGCTATTGTGCTTGTTAACACTATTAATCCAAAAATCATTCCAACTGTTATACCATGGAATTTGAAGGGAGTTTTGTTTTGCTGGTGGTGCTCAACTTTACGGCCAATGTTCTTCCACAGGACATAGAGCATGGTGGATGCTAGGATGTGGTACTCTATATTAAAGGGGTATAGGTAATAGATCCCTTGAGAAAATATCGAGCAGAGAGTTGTTGTTGTGCAATTGCATTGAGGTGCATGATCATCTAGAACTAAAGGGGAAGGAGAGATTAGTTATGTGCATGATAAAAATTTCTTGATTTAAGTGAATAAATAAAACATAAATAAAATAATGAAACACAGAAGGCAAGATTTCAGTCAAACAACACCCAGTTACCCACTAAGAAAAGGCTTCCCCATGCTTCATTTGAAAGCAGAAGGCATTCCCAGCAGTTGTCATAGAATGGCCTGGTTTGAATGGGACCTTAAAGATCATCTATTTCAAACTCCCCTCCTGTGGACAGGGAACCTTCCACTAGACCAGGTTGCTCAAAGCAACCTGTTCCAGTGTCATACCACCTTCATAGTGAAGAACTTGTTTCTTTAGATCCTCCTTACTTTAGTTGTTTGCTGAATACAATTTGTACCATCTCATCAATAGAGAGAAAATGATTCATTAGTAAAAAAAACACCCAGAGCAAAGTTCTTGTCTTGTAAAACAGCACTAATGGATAACTCTATTCCTTTGAGCCATCCCATTGAATCCTGTAGGACCACAGGCTACATGCTATCACTCTCCTGAGAAAGATTTTAGAGATTATCCATACTTGGTTTTTTTTATGAATAACTTAGTAAGTAGTAAACTCTCTTTTTATCACTGCTATGTTAATTTATTACTGTGATTTAGTAATATGCTAGTTCCTTAGTGATGTTCCTCAGTGATGTCATTCCTCAAAAGAAATGCTCTCAAAAAGTCTATTTGTCTGGAACTTAGAAGAAAATTACTGTGAGCACATATATGATAATGATCACAAAACATTTCAGTATCAGCTAATTACATGTGCCCCAGAATGACTATGCTGACATAGTCATGAATGACTCAGCTACACCCTATATTGACAATATTTTGTATAAGTATGCTAGAGCAGGAATTTCAAAGTGCACCAATCCTTTTGCTTACCTATAGTTATGTTCCCAAAACCAAGTGTGATTAGTCTTTCCTTATGTTCATTCAATTGATGTTTGGACTCCGTTAACACACCATTTGTCCACAGGAGCAAATTTGTGAAAACGGAATGGATAACACCAAACCTACAAAATAAAGTAATTATTGGGGGAATCTGCAGAGACTGCATGTCATGAAATATGTGAAATGCAATGAAATGGATTAACTTTCTGTGTACAAGCTACATGACACTATTTATCAGTGCACATGGAGGGTTGAAAAATCATCACCAATCTCTAAAGATGTTCTGCAGTCACTGATTATCAGACTTCCAAAACCTCACAGAAATGTAATATATTAAATAGTCTAATGTATTAAACTATTAATAGAATTCTTTCATTGTTTCTTATGCTCTCTTATGTGATGGGTTTTATTCTTTGGGCTGGACAAGCTTCTTGTTAGTGATTGAACACTCTGAACAGGATTATTTGTTTGCAAACCATATTTCACAGCCTTCTGCAGTCCTTCATATTCTGTGTCTGATCTTTCTTCACAGACCACCACCTCCTCAGCTTCTAGCCCTGCATTTTTGTCTCCTGGAGAGAGTTGAAACTAACAGAGGGCTTTATTCCATTCAAAGTATTGGTTCAATTGAGGGTAGGTCTCCATGCATTTTTGAGACTCCCAGCTTCTGACAAGGCATTTCAGCTTGGTGGAACAGAATGGCATTGGAGAAAGAAGTGTATTAATGGTTCTGAACTTCCTAATAAAATCCACATTACCTTTCAAGTGTTTTGAAAGACTGGATAACATCCTTTGCATGACACCAGAGAAAGTACACCTAAATGGGAGAAATACAGAGAAATATTATTACACTAATGAGCATGTCTTACACTCAGAAAGGAAAGTGCATCTGTAGATAGACATTCCAATGGTTAAAACTTCTGATGATTTAAATGGAGGCAACTCCATCTCCACACACGTGAAAAAGCTCATGATTTCCTGTGATATTTACACAGAACCTGGGATTTCTTACATGAAAAATCAGTGGCTTAACAGTAGAAACTCTAAGTATCACTCACCAGAACATATTTTCCTTCTGTATCTGAAGAGACTTTTATTTCAATGACAAACAAAATAAAGCCACTGGCTGTGGACAGAGGTATGATTGCTGCAGGGCATAGTGATGCTAAGTTTGAATAATTTATGAATATATTAAATTCTGTGGAGAGAAAGAGATTGATGAAAGGATGCCAGATGACTTATAAAACAACAGGTGCCCAGAAAGCATGAGAAAATTTGTACTAACTGCCTGAGAGACAACCCTATTAAGAACACAGCAGTTGCACTCAAGGATAGTGCAGAGAGATAACAATAATGAGTTAGCAAGTCAAGGGCAAAGAGGAATAAAATTAGAATTCTATTTGTGAGAGCATAATGGAGACCTCAGAAAGAGATTGATGCTGAAACAAAATCAAGTGTGGATAGGTTCAAGAAGACCCTTACCAGTATTACTCTGGGATGTTAGGGTGACATCAGGAGTCTGTTTACTCCCAATATATCCTAGGATACTGAACTCATCAGTAGGTGAACTATCAGGGGAGAAAGAGTCCTAAGACTTCTCTTAGAAACCCACCTGGTTTGGTGTTCCAGAAATGGCCTGAAAAGTGATAAAAAGTTTGGGTTCTTCTTCAGCAAGCAGAGTAACTGGAAGCCCATTTTTTCCACAGCACCCATTACTATAGGATGCCTTTACAGCCACTGTTTCTGAGGCATTCAGTATCTCATTTTGGAAAAAGCGAGGCAAATGCAGTCCTTTATGGCTCATCTGTGGAACCCAGCAATAACAACTCCTCTAATGAAGCATTTATCAATGAGAGGAGAGGCTGCTGTAAAATCCTAGATGTAAATTCTAAAATATTTCATGTAGGCATCAACTGAAATCAAATTGAAATTACCTTAGTCTCTAATGCCATATTCAATTTGCCATCCTGGGATAAATGCAGTAAAATCTGACAGCAGATCTGAAACCATTTTTTTAAACTTATAAAAAGGTAAGTTTTGAAGATCTTTTTGGACACAAGATAGTGGGAAAAGATAGGAAAAGTCAGTAAAGAAACAACATAAAATCCAGTTTTCACTCACAGAATACTCATTGCCTCCAGGGGACTTCTGCCTGCAGAAGACCAAAATGCACAGCCTGCCTTGGAAGGGCAGGTACATATTAGTTCATACATGGGTGCAGAGTGTATATATTAATTTAATGGCATGTATCAGGATGCCTCACTTAGAGTAAATGACAACAGAATTTGATACATATCTGGTAGAAAACAAATTCTTTGGTTTTTAGATGACACTTATTAGGGATGTTCTCTGCTGTGATTTCATCCACTGTTTCAATGATTTGTCTTAGGTAAGAGGTATCTCGTTAATTACTTTTTAAATTTAACTTTTAATTTTTCTTTGATTGCTCAGGCTAACATTCAAGTGTTCATTATTTTAAGCTCTGTAGATGATAAATTCAGCGACACTAGGTGATGTAGAATTTAAATTAGAATTCTTGTTCCCTTTGTTTAGCATTTTTATTTCCCAATCTCCCATACTCCAGTTCATAGTAGCTGGAAACCTTGTCAGCTCTGGGTCACTGGCTGTAGTGAAGAATGCTACCTTCAGATCAGCAAGGCAGAAGGGCTTAATTCCATTGGTTTGTTTTCAGAGATGAAGAAGTTGCAAGACATGGAGAGTGGATATTACAAGAATGTGAAATTAAGTTTACTTCAACAACTCAGAATTTCACCTTCTGAGAAAAACATAGATGGGGTGAGAGTTACTGTTTAAATTTCAAATTTTTTTAATGGTTGAAGAAAGCAGGAAAATATAGGTTTTTCATAAGCTCATTTACATGCAACCACAATTGCTAGAAAAACATTTCCTTCTGAATGACTTAGACCTCTTGGAAAATTCATAAAAGTGCCTGGCTATGATTATCTCAGCTGAGTGGCTTTTTCTTTCCTTCTTCACTACAAACCTGCTGAGAAGGGTTAATGTGAGAATCAGTTTTGGAGTGTCACCACACACTGTAGACTCAAAGCCCTGTAGCAAACAGGCTGCTGGAATATTTCACAGGAGTCACTGACTATGTTTGCTACTGTGCAGCCACTGATAAGAATAATCAAATGCTTCTAGAAGGAACATCCATGTTCATTTGTTACAGGAAAGTTGTGCAAGTGTTTTAGAACCAGCTAGGAAGGGGTTTGCCCCCTTTAACCTACCAGGCCTACACCTCTAACCACAATGGAACATCAGGTTAGACAGACTGAACCGAACTTGTGTGACAAATTCTACATACATAAATAAGGCAATTGTCTTTAGCCAAAAAACTCATTTTAGCCTGAAAATTCTGTAACTTCAACTAAAAAAAAAGAAGACCACATAATTTCAACTACAGCAGAACATTTTTTTATTATTCTTTTTTTCAAACCCATGTTTGAAACCCATGAATTTTATGGCTAAGCAACTTCAGGTTGCAAAGCTTGAATTTATTGTACATGCACAAGCATTTAGTCCTCAAAAATATTCTGTGATATGCTTAGAAATCAAATTAGTGTTAAGTCCACTGATGACAAGATAAAATATAATTTTGGTAAGAAACAGAATTTAATATAAAACTGCAACCGGTGACTTTTACCTGTAAGATGGTGTGGACAGCATGTGTAACAGGAAAAATTCCTTCAGTTGGTGATAAACAGTTGGAAAAATCAATATAATATCCAATTTTAAAGGAGTCCAGAATTAAAGTAATCACTGCAAATAATGTAATCCCACCTACAAATGAAAAAGATGTTAGAAAAGTTTAATGTATAGTTATAGTTTCCAGAGCCTATTTGTAAAATATACAAAAATCTATTTAGGGGAATGAAAGTTGATCAATATCTGTGTTCTTGTTTAGGAAAATAAGACTGGATCAGTGCTCATGAAGATAACTGACTCCATGAAATAAGTGCCTGTCATTTGTGACAGCCTCTGCCCAGCAGGTTAAGCAAGGTCACAGTGGACACCCCTGCAGGGTCAGGGAGGAGCCACCATCCCTGCGCTGCCCAGGACATTCAGCACCTTGCCCAGCTGTGGGCAGGACCAGCCTGCCAAGTGACAGTGGCACTGAAGCAGCCACAGAGAGCACGAATTACTGCCTTCAGCAGCCCACAGCAAACTGGGCAGCTGAACAATCACCTCACAGCCACCCAGCCCAAAAGCTCCACAGTGGGCAGTGACACAACCCCTTGGTGCGCCCTCCCCATGGCTTGGGGAAACTTTAACTCAGAGACCACAACCACAATGAGCTGTAGGGTTTGTTCTCCTAGAAAGGAACCAAAGATTTAATTTCACTGTCTATATTTCACACAGAATCAAAAACATCCTAACATTAGTCTAAATACCCTAACGAACTTTGAAATATATTTCCCTTTTTTTTGGCTTTTTTTGTTGTCGTTGTTGTTGGTTGGTTGGTTTTTGGTTTTTTTGTGGTTGTTGTTGTTTTAGGATTTTTGTTTTTGTTACTATTGGGTTTGTATCTGTATGACTAAGTACAATTTGCTGCAAGATTACTGAACCAAACTGTAAGGCCTCCATTTCCTTGGGTTTGGTTAGTTTTGAAGGGGGTTTTTTTGGAGGATTGGTGGGGTTTTCTCTTTTTTTTTTTTTTTTTTTTTTTTTTTTTTTTTTTTTTGGGGGGGGGGGGGTGTTTTTTCGTGCGTCTT
>WEIU01009870.1:458020-468102 GCA_013389925.1 Aegithalos caudatus
CAGGCGGGGATGGAGCTGGGAGGTGGCCGGAGCCGGTAAGCGCTGGGCTGGGCAGAGCTGGCTTCTGCCCTTCGGCCGCTGTCCCGCCCGTGCCAGGCCGCGCCGCGTTCCCCCGCCCGGGGCTGTGTGTCCGTGTGCTCCTCCCGCCGCAGCCTCGTTCCCCGACCCCGCCACTCGCCCTCCCTCTCCCCGGGCAGAGCCGGCCCGCGGGGAGGCAAACCCTCCCTTGGCCCCTTCTCCGTGCGGCACCTCGAGCCTGGGCTCCCCCTGAGGCTGAGGGGAACTTAACCATAAATAGCGGCTGTGCCGGAGCCGTTCTCCGTTCGGGAGCGGCTCCCCGGGCCCGCCGGCCCCGTGGGGGGACACGCACCCGATGGATGAGAGGCGGTTCACAGTGGAAGTAATTGCAGAATGCTGTGGTGGGAGATGTTCGCAGAGAAAGCAAATTGATGTGCTTCCTTCATTTTAAAGCCTGGTCAAAACATGATAAGCTTTAATAGAGAAAAAGCACAATATAATAGCTTCCCCATGTAATACAGCAGGAGACAGGGAATCACAGAGTAGTACAGGATAAATTAAAATGTGGAACCCTTATCGTTCGTGAGATTTGGATCGGGGCGACTGCTGTCTGGTCATGCTTAACAAAAGATGGTTTTCCTACTTCATTCCTTACAATAGGGAGGTTGTCCTCCTTCACTTCTAGTTAGAAGACTAGAAATTTTGATTGTCCTAATATTTGGAATTGTCATCTTTACAAATGCACAGGGGAAGCATTACATTCTTTTTAGGGGGAAAAAAAAAAGTATAGATTTAAATGTAAATGTGTTATGTTGGAATGTGACTTGTGTTTTCAACCTGTTAAGAGGCGATTTTTCATTCATACATTACATTGTATTAAAAACAATACCATGCTAATGTGTCTAATTAATCAGATCCATAGTGGAAATGTACGTAGCTAGAATAGCAACAAATGTCTCAATAATATGAGTGCTATGTTCTCCCTTTTGAGTTTAGAGCATGAAGAAACTGAGTTTTTCCTCTACAAATGCTACTGATTTTGTACGTGCAATACGTTTTTGCATTAGCATCTAATTATTATGGAAGTTGTCTAAACTGGGGAGCATTTTTTTGTGGTTATGGAGCTCAATTTATTGTCAGCACCATTAGATATTTGCACATGCTCCTTGTTGTAAGCAAGGCTCTGTTAATATCAATCTTTCATATGTTTATTGCTGAGTATCTGTTGGTGAGTGATACTGTCACTCATCTTTAACCAAAAAAATGTAATTAATGATCAAATTGCAGGTGTAAACTGAAGTCTGTTTCCTCTGAAAGCTAAAATAAATTGTAAAAATATTCTTACTATTTTAAATTTATTTTGCAATTTTATATTTACCCTAGCATTTTATTTCATTGTAGGTAATTTAGGTGATTTTCTAGCATGGACACTGTTGCTAGCCATAGCTGTCATCTTCTGCAGCAGCTACATGAACAGCGCATTCAGGGGCTTCTCTGTGACTGCATGCTGGTGGTGAAGGGAGTCTGCTTCAAAGCACACAAAAATGTATTAGCTGCTTTCAGTCAATATTTCAGGTATGTGGTAGAAAAGTCTTCTCTTTAAAAAGTTAACTAAATGCTGTTGGCTGAGGTTTGCTTTGAGGAGGGTTTTTTTTTCTGTTGGTCGTAGGTTGAGTAACTCTTGGGAGTATAAAGAGAAAAGGGAAATTGTTTGTCCAGAGATAAAGCTGTGTCAAGTATTCATAGTATGCTCTTTGATTTTGACATTTTCTTGATTTACTTGGTTATAGCGCTTCATATAATGGATTCTGGCATTCAGTATTTCACCAGAAAAAGATAGCTGCTTGCAAGGAACATAGTAGAGTATATGAACAGGGGCAGATAAGGGATATAATTGATAAAACCTTACCCATTTCCAAATGGTGGGACTTGTTTCATCAATCATATTCTAAATAAAATGTGACTATATAGGTTATTAGTGAATCTGTGCTTATTGAGATTCTCAGAGGCAACAGCTGTGTTTTAAAGTATACAGGTGGTCCATTATGCCACATCACCGCTTTCTTCCCATTCTGTACTGCCCTCAATTGTGCCTCCAAACTTTGGAGGGTGCTGGATCTCCCAGCTTAGTGTTTTATATTAGTTATGAATAAGCTGTTGGATCTGGCAGTTTTTAGGCCTTGTTTTCTGAAACATCTCTAAAGCTTGACCGCTAATTCATTTCTAAAAAAGCCTATTTTTATGTTATGACCAGGGAAAAAAGATGAGAGGTTCCTTTTTCTGCTCTAGCGTACTGCTGGTAAAGTACAGTTATGCTCAAAGACCAAATTTTTAAAGTTGTTAAAAAGAACTAAGAGCTCAACTCCTATTAAAATTCAAAAGGATATAAGTGGCTGATTAATTTAAATTCTCAATCCAGATCTGTTCATTATAGTTCTGGTTTTAATTTAGATAGGAAGATCTAGATTTATGAAAGAATTTGGATATGGGCACTGGCTTCAGAATATCCCCTGCATTTCTAAAGTTTCAACAGAGACTCACATTTTCTTTAGATTTAGAGCTCATTGGAATCATGCCCACCTTTAAAAAACCAAATTTCAGATTTAGCCCAGAGAAACCATCAAGTTTTGGGCATTTTTTAGTGCAGGAAAGTAACTACATATGAGTGACCTGACCCCATTTATATGTCATTGTTTACTGTGGGAGTATGAGGATTTTAATGGGAATGTATAAAGTTCTTGACTGAGAGAAAGATTATGAACCCACTTAATCAAGGACTTCTTGTGCATGTAAGGAACTACATTTCTCATGCTGAGAATACTTTACATCAAATAGTAAGAACTTTTGTGAATTCATTCACTTTAAGGATTCAGTGGGTATTGGTCACACTGCTGTTTTAGGATTATGTACCTGTACTCTTCATTATTCTTTTACTTGGTTCTTATCCAGCACCAGTAAAAAAAGTACATTTTTTGATATGCAAGAATAAATTGAAAATAATGCCATCTTTTTGTTTAATATTGCCGTCCTCTTGTTTATTTGTGGAGAAAGAACTAATTCTAAGAATTTTGACAGGCTTACTGATGGAGTTCAGTGGACAAGCTCAGTTGCCAGAGAAGACTTTAGCTGACTTTAACGTCTGTCTTCTCCATTTTTCTAAAAAATTTCTTATGCCCTGTTTGATTTGCCATGATGAAAGGAGAAAAACCATTCTGAGTCATCCAGTTCTGCAAACTGTCCATAAATACATCACTGCACCCAATACGGGAAGAGTGGTAGACAAGAAGCCACAAACATAGGGTGTTATTTAAAAACATAAAAAAATACAGAATTAAAGTTAGATAAAGGATCATTTACTTTGATTTATACTTCAAGTGCACTAATGTAGGACAAGTAATTGAGCAGTTTTGAGAAATCCATCCTCAAAAACACAGCAAGCTAGGTAAGGCTATAGAGTCCAGACTTGTTTCATACCAGTCTATTTGAGATGTATGTATGTTTTTCTATTGAAGTGTTTGTGAATTATTTGTGTTGGTATTTGAACATTTGCCTTATTTTATCAGGACCCTTTTCCAGAATTCTTCAGGCCAGAAGAATGATGTGTTTCATTTGGACATCAAAAATGTAGGTGGCATCGGCCAGATCCTGGACTTCATGTACACCTCCCACCTGGATCTTAGTCAGGACAACGTACAAGCTATGCTGGACATTGCACAGTGCCTCCAAGTGCAAAATGTGCTGAACATTTGCCACACCTTTTTAAAGTCTTCCACAGCTGTGGAGCAGGCATCCAGCATGCCATGCAGTGGTGTATTTTCACTGCAGAATACTTTGGGTACAGACACCAGCTGTGCCAGTGACAGCTACGGGACAAACCTATTGCCTGAGTGCCCAGCTGAGTCACAGAGTAGCAAAGTCTTGGCTGAGCACCACACACATGCATCACAGTCTGGTAACGTGCACACCCCATCAGGGGATGGACAGAAACCACCACAAGATTCCTTAGATGGCAACTGCACAGAGCTTCCATTTAAACAAGCAAATTACTACTATAAACTACGTAACTTTTACAGCAAACAGTTCTATAAACAAAACGCTTGCTCTGATCACGAGAGAGGAGCAGAACCATCCTTTTCTTACAACACAACCACAGAAATAAACACAGTGGAGAATACTTGCACTGTCAATCACTCTGAGTGTATTCTGGAAACCTCTGATCATTTACCATCAAACTTTCTGGTTCAGTCTGCAAGTGAAGCTGCTCCAGACCAAAACGCAGAGAGCACGGTTACGCAGCCCACCAGACAGATGCGCCTGAAAAAGGCAATACACCTCAAAAAGTTAAATTTTCTGAGATCTCAGAAATCAGCAGAGCAGCTGCCTGAGCCCCAAAGAGATGACAGTAGAATAACAGAAGTAACTGAACCTGTAAATGAAAGTACCACAGACACGACAGATGTTAGAGTTACTGATGAAAAAGAAGCTGAAGATTTAGTGAATTCAGAGAATTTTGAACAAACTGTGGAAGTAGAAAGATCTCAAGGTCCTTTGGAACAAGAAGGACAATCACAGACTCTTCAGTCACAGAAACAATATACTTGTGAGTTATGTGGGAAGGCTTTCAAACATCCAAGCAATTTGGAGCTACATAAAAGGTCTCATACAGGTACAGTTACCAGTTACTTGGTCTGCAGACCAAATATTTCAGTTACAGAGAATATCTTGCAGTGTCTCTTGATTTAGAGATGCTGGTTAAGGGTCTACTTTCAAAAGCCTGTGGTTTGTGTTTTTTAATGGATAATCCTACAGGAATAAAGAACTGTAATACTGAATTTCGCTGGGAATTGTAGAAAAGATTTCTCACCTATTTGGGGTTTTGGGTACTTTTTCAAAGAACATAATGTAAATTTGATGAAAATGAAATTTCAGTGAAAATTTTGGTTTTATCCTGCATTTAGATGAGTCATTTCTAGTCAGTTTGTCAGGTGGCCCAGATGTTTGAGCCACATGATAATAAAAGGTGTAAACAAATAAATGGTACCATAAGTATACTAGAATATCTCTCTTCTCTCTGGTCATACTTTCATTCAAGTGATTGGGGCTTGGTAGTAATTTTTTAATGTGTAGAAACATGCCTTATAACAACTTTAATTGTGTTTACCTTGAGAGTAAGGCTCTTGTAGGCTGCAGAGTAAATTGGAATTTTGAGTTAATGTACTTCATTTTAAAAACTCACAGGTAGTATTTTTAAACCTAACATTTAAGGTTACATATATACATACATACATAGTCCTAAGTATCTTTTTATTCTAGGGAAAAACAAGACCTAGTTTAACTTCAGATTAATTAATTTGAAGTTCAATTTTACCAGCATGTCCTGTTATTAGATATGCTTCTTTTGAAGAGTTTTTAAGAATTACCTTGGCTAGGCAGGTAACTGATTCAAAGTCCTTGAGATGGTATTACTCCTGGTTACACTGTTGGATATTTTTTGCTTTTCATTTTCCCTGTATTAAATATACGAATGCATCTCTCTCAATCTTGTCAAATAAACATCACTTTGGAAATTATCATAAATGTATTGGTACTTTGACACTAAATATGAAACTCTCTTTGCAGACATTAATTCATTTTGTTAACTGATCCTTGGAATTAAAAGTTTATTTTTCTATTTTCTTTATAGAAAAATCTTCCCAGAACCTGAAAATACCAACATTTTGCATTAGCTTTCTGAAGTTTTCAATTGTTAGCTTTAACTCTTTCTGTATGCTCATGTTTCTAGTACTTTTTTTTTTTTTTAATTTGTTCTCCTGTGGAAGAGTTGCATGTACCTCTTACCTAGAACCTCTTTTAGCCTTTATTTTTTTTTTTTTTTTAATCTTATTATCTGGTTTGAGCTGGTATCGTCAGGTATACTTTAATATCCTAGATTTTCAGGAAAATAGATGATCAGATAGAAGATAAAAGTGTCTAGAAAACTCCCAGCTAAGGGAGAGACTGCAGTAACATGTGAATTTGTGCTAGAGAGACCCCAGGTTTCAGGAAGTCTCTGCTGCTTTTCACACACCATCTTCCAGTAGTTTTCAAAAATTCCAGACTTGAACTGGCATGAATTACATGCTAGTTAATAAAGCATTAGCATTCTTCTATGGATGTGCTAAGATGACAAACGTGTAAAAGCCTAAGTTCAACAAGTAATAAACACATCAAAGGATGGAAAAACTGTGGCAAGGAAATTACTAGAAATGCATGTTCGCATTTTTTGGGATTTATTTTTGGCATTTTTGGGAATTATTCCCCGTTATTTCCTTGTTATTCATGTTAATTTATTTTTAAATACCCAACTAGTGCAAAAAGAGTGTTTGGAAAGTTGCAGTGGGTAGTGAGTAGGATGTTGATATTGGAAAGACCTATAACAGAAGGTACAGGGCACATCTGTATTGTTACTGTGAGGTACACTGGTAGTTAAGTAATGTAAGTGTATGCTAAATGCCATTTCTATTCATCTGCCACTTCAGAAAGCATTGCAGATTGCTAGCTAATCAATTCTATTTAAAAACATTCATTTTCTAGAGCTAAGCAAAAGGGTTAGCAGGCATTTAAGTATTACAGTGCTCACTGAAATCCCTCCCAATACAGCTTTGGTGTATTGGAGGATGGAGGAAGCTGAAATGGACATGTCACACTGGCAAACCTATTTTTAACCCAAAAATGACAGCCCTTTCAACACAAGTGCTGTGGTGATCTGGTTGTCAAAAAAAAGCATGTGTGACGTTCTCTCCCTGAACACTGGGAACTGCTAAATAATTTCTAAGTTAGCATGGGTGCATTGATGAGTTTTCTATGTGAAAGCAGCCAAACTGTTCAACAGTCATTGTACTGGCATGTCTAGCTGTTTTAATTGTGTTGCTCATGGACTTTTAAAGGAATCTCTGAACAGAGCTTACTGCACTGACTTTGGATGACTTTGAATGTTATAATTTGTTCTTCATTTTTATATTGACTTGTCTGAAAAAAGGAAGCAAAATAATCTCTTTCACGTAGTCCATACCCATCCAGGAGCATCCAGCAGTTTTGTTGGGGTATTTTATGTATTTTCAGGGAACATCTCAAAAGAACAATCCAAAACAAACTCGGGCCAATGGAAAGAACTCCTGGCAGGATAGAATGCAACAGGAACAGAGTAGCACTGCCATGTAATACATTGTTGATCCTCAACCTTTTCATTCCAAGCTTTGCTTGAGCAACTTCCAGCATTCCTTGCCTTAGTGAGTACAGCTCCTCACCTTTGAGATTTCATCAAGAACACACTTCTGCCTTCATGCCTTTCTCCTCTGGAGCTGACACAACACTGCTCTGATCACTGTTGTGTACTTTATCTTCACCTCTTCTTGCAGAATGTTGAACAAGAAAGGATGCAACAGAAGATAGAAAGCACAAGGCAGCCCAAGGGTTCAAAAGTAAAGTCCCCTGGATTAAGCACTGTCTCAGTTGTATTAAATTACTGCTTTTCCCTGTTTTTTCTCTATTGCTGTTGATCCAGCCATGGATCCCACTATTGTGTAATTTAGCTTCTTGCAGGATGTTGAAGAAGAAGGATACAATCCTGGTGTTCTCAGATGAGATTTTTGGTTTTGAATTTATTGACAGTTTAGAATCGTAGAATAATTTTTAATTGGTATGGATATGGTGAGGTAATTAGCTCCAGTTTCCTGCTCAAGGCACATCAGATTAGGTTGGGTTGTTTTGCTCATGACCTTGCATAGTGAAAATTTTGGACATCTCCAGAGACAGAGTTTCCACAACCTCCAGACAATCACTCCCAATGTCTGACCATCCTCATGGGGCAAAAGATTATTTTCATGTATCTAATTGGAATTTGTCGTGATCAAATTTGTGTCTCTCACTTCTTGTCCTAACACTGTGTACCAGGAACAACCTGCTTGCAGCTGCCTTCCCAAGCCTGTAGAGAGCAGTAAGATTTCCTCTTTGCCTTCTTAAGGCTCCAGATATGGTCTCACCAGTGATAGGCAGAGAAGAATAATCCTCAGCTTATTAGCTGTTCTCCTACTAATACACCCAGGTACAGTGAGGCTCATTGCTTCTGAGCAGTAGGTTACTTGATAAGCCCAGTGGTTTGGAATTCTATGCAAGTGCAAAATTGTTCTCCAAAAATTAATATGATGTTTCTTTTCAAAAAAAGCCCTGTTTGTTTTATCTTTATCTTGGGGGAACACCTCCAATACTTTGTGCACATCAGTACAGTTAGAATGAGGCTGTGTGCAGCCTACAATAATAATTTGGAGAGATTGGAGCCTCCAATTCCTTCCCTCTCCCTCTAGTCATTTCAGAGTGGATTCCTGTTCAGATACTACTATTTACGTCTCCAGTAGCCTTTTATTTTTTGTAGAGGTAATTTCTGCAAAAATTCCTCACTAGTATTTTTTATCCTCCATTTCCTATTATCCTGATGCTTTTATGGCTTTCAGAATCCATCCCAGTTGCTACAGATCTGGGTCCCTGTTGGTTTCATTTATATTTGTGTTGTCAGTTTCAGAATTTTTAGTGTTTTGCAGGTTTAAAGGCATAATGAAATCAAGCCTCAGTGCTCTTTATATTTGCATGACTTTATAGCTGATATACTGGTTTCATAATTTTTATCTTTAATTGAAGGAAAGCTTTTTTAAAATGGCCAGATTTCCATTCTTCATAAAGTAGATAAAGCCTCAAGCTGTCAGACTAACTACAAGGTTGTAATCTGTGAAGTAACATATGTTACATGCAGAATAACTGTATGTTTACTCTGTGATTTAAAATCTAAAGAGAATTGCATTTAGTCCTTGATACTAAAATATGTTGGAAGAACTTTATGTATATTTGGCAGGAGGAAAGGAAAAGAGAATTCCCACACCTGGATATGGTAGATTTTGCTTGTAACATTTCCAAGGATGGAGGAAAAATATTGATGTAGACAATACTCAATGGAAGAGAAGCCAAGAGGTGTTCTGTAAAGTCAGGAAATCAAAATTAAAGAAGGAAATAAAAATAATTAGATTTTTTTAATCATGACCAAGATGAAACACAGCGTAAGATCTCGTTTTCCCTTTGGAAATATTCTGTTTTCAAAATCATGTGGATTTACACTAGCTTGTTGCCCTGCACATGTGAGACAGATTATAAATGTCCTTTAAATGTGCAGTTAGACTTATGAAAGATGATGATAAGTATGGCTGTCATTGAATCAATGGTATTTGAGCATCAATTTTGTTTTCAAAATTCTAAAATATGCATATAAAATTTTATCAACAGTGTAAAAACTAGGAAACCAAGAACTAAGCAAAGGGAATGAAAAACACCATTATGAAATACTATAGAGGAGAAAAAGTTATTACAAAAATATATTTGTCTTAGCAGTGACAGAATTGAAGTGTTGTACAGTCACATTCTAGACTGAGAAAAGCTGAAGTGGGCTGCACCAGTTTTTACTAAAGCTGCTAATTTGTTTTTGGAGATTCAAGGATAACAGTTTTACATGTATAAATTCAGAATTTTAGAGCAAAATACTTGGGTAAGCTTCAGATACTTCTGCAGAGGATAAGAATTTGAAGGCAAATACATGTTTTCTGGAAGTGAATGGCTATGTGCTGAGCAAAGATTTTTGGTAGACATTAAAACCAGAAAACACAGTTCTTCCAAATTAGCTTCCCTTCATTCCTCCTTTTTGAGAATGTGTCTCTGTGCAAGAGAAAAAACAGCTGCCCTTCCCATCACTGTTGTTGGGCCTGGTCATCTATTCTGTTCTTCCTGGTGATATGATACTCCTTGCATTTCGAATCAAAAGTATTTTAAAAAGATTAAAACCTGCACCCGTTCATATCAAAACTCTTCTACTTGTTTTGAAAGATAAATTCTGAGCAAGTCTGCCTTAGAAACTTAGTGAAGTTGTATTTCCCTCTTGCATTTCCCCTTAAATACATGGGTAAGTGTCCTGTTGGGAATTTTTTTTTTTACTCTTACATGTTTTAAAAGGAAGTGTACCAATTTTAAACATTTCTGTTCTACTG
>WEIU01009870.1:468140-491130 GCA_013389925.1 Aegithalos caudatus
AACCTTTTGAATGTAACATTTGTGGGAAACACTTCTCACAGGTGGGAACATTTTATATATTATGGTACTTACACTTGAAATGCATCTCTGTGTTGATTCTAAAAATCTTGGGTTTAAGATTAGACTTTTTTTTTGTTCAAAGAAAGAATTCTCTTTAGGGATAAATTATTAAAATGTCTTTTTTGAAAACAACATGTTGAATGTTTTAGATTTCTTTGATGTATTCTATGTCTTTGATTCTGTCTGCTCTCAGTAGATGTATTATGTATTTTACCTTCAAATGAATGTTTAAGTGTACAGAGCCACAGCTATATTTGAAATATGCAGAACATTCATTTCCAAACTGTTCTTTTGCTTTATGCTTAGAGGTATGTTGCAAATAGCATTTTTACAGTGTCTGGAAAAAAGTGCAGGTTCAAGTTTTATATAATGTTGTATTCACAATACAGTTTCATCTTCTTAAATGGCATAAATTATTAAGTAGATTTGAGTCAGATAAAAAGAAATAGCATCCATATAACTGGGCTCAGTTTCTTTCAGTGAGAACACCACTGCCTGTCTGAAGTGACAAAACTCAGCTATGATTTAGAAAAAACTTCTGAAATTCCATACTTACATACAGGGCCTAAGCTTTAGCTGTTTTATTTGCCCTCCAGCATTTACTTCATGTTCTGGGTACAACAATTAGCTTGTATTTCTACAGATTTGATGCCTGGTAGTCTGACATTTCCAAAATGTCTGTTTCCTTTCTGATTTCATAGTTGAGATGGGTGCATATAAATACAGCATACAATAAACAGGTCCATATTTTTATACTAAGATTACTTAATTATTGTCAAATAGCTTTGGCATTTCTTGTGGTACCTGGTTTAAGAATTAGAGCTATGTGCTTTTTGCCTACCCACCCACCACTGGTTGTGCTGCTCTTGCTTCAGTTTCACAGCCCCCAGTGGGCCTTGTTTGACCCATGGATCTGATGCCTTTGTTGCTAAATATGAATATAAGACTGCATCCAGTGAACAATACTGTTCCATCGTGCTTATTGGGCAATTTTCAGCAAAACTGGGCATGATTTTTAGGCAAAGAAGAGCATTCTTATTCATTTTGATGGCTGAACTTCTAGTTATTAAAAGAAAAATATGGATATTTCAAATTCCATTAAAAGAACTTTTGGCAAATAGAGTGGTATTCTGTAGTACTACAGTGGGGGAAGAGGGAGAGAATGACAGACTCCTCATGAAATATGCTTTGCTCCTCTTTAATTATAGAAACAAACAAAACCCCTGACAAAGCTGGAAATTTCTGCCTTTTAATGAAACCCTCCCAAACAGCTTCCCTTCACTGTTTCACCTCACTTGCCTGAAGGTGTAGGTAGATAAATATTCATGGTCAATCCCTGCACATCCAGCACAGGAGCCAGAGCATTCAGCCTCTGCTGCAGTTCTTTCTCTGCTCATAAAGGGGTCTTGCATATTGCTCAGGTACTTGCTTTTGAATCCCACACATAAGTAAGATTCCACTTACCAGAAAGTAAGATGCAAGAGTAATTACTATCTACCTTCTGCTTAAAATACCATCTCTGATCTTGTCCTTTATCTTCTCTGTCTGCAGGCACAGAAATAGAAACACTTTCCTTATTTAAGCCTTCATGTTCTGTGCTTTTGAGACAGTGCAGCTGTTGGGCCTGGTGGGATGTCTGCTCCTGCTGAATGTAGCTGATGTGCTCTGTGTTGGAATGTGGAGCAGAAAATGAAAGAAATTGGGGAAATTGATGTGGAAACTCATTGTTGGGAACAAACAGCCCTAGAAGTCTTTGATTTTTTGAGTTCCTTTTTAACTTCCAAGCCTGCATCTTCCCTTACTGCTTGTACACAGCTTGCTGTGATGTGAACCCTCTCTAGCTGGTGATCCAGGATATTGTGTTTTACCTCCTCCTGCAGAGATTATTTTGGGGGCCCATGAGCATAAGTTGCTTGACTTTGAAAGCTTGCCATTTACAAAAGGTCTCAGTCTCGTGTATCTCTCTGGTCTCCAAATTTGTGAGGAGGTCTATGTGACCATTTAGAGGATTCTTTTCTGAGCATTTTTTTTTTCTTGCACTGAAATGCAAGCACAAGCCCCTTTAAGTTTGTTTTTTTTTTTCATTGGGATGGCATGTGATGCTTTAACCAAAGTTGTATGCCAGCTTTAAAGCTTAAGAAAGAATACAGGCTAATGGTGGTTTTTACCATTTTTTGTCTTAGCACAGCTAGTAACAAGCTTTGCCATCATTAGGAGAAAAAGACATAGGCTGGTAATAAAGAAATGGCTCTACTTGCTGGTTTCTGTAAAATGTTTTTATTCTTACTTAATATGCCTTTGTGGGAACTATTTAAAAATAGTGGTTGCACTTCAAATTCACTTTGTCATTATCTGGAATAACTTTCAAATGCCCATTATAGGGTTGGTTTGTGGATAGAAGTAAAGGTTCTGTCTTTTTTTTCTACATGTTTTTCTAAAATGTAGTGGCATAAAATCCCTTGTTATTCCATGGTTTATCATCTTCTACTGCAGAAATAAGTACCTAATGCCTCTCTTGGAGTGGATTTCAGCATTAGAAAGTTTGGCCTTAGGAAACAGTTTTTTCAGTCACACTGTTGTCTGAAAAAATTTACAGGGATTAAAGAAAGTTCAGGGTTCAAACACTGATCTGTTCATACTGTCCTCTGTGTGTGTGTCTGCAGTACTCCAGTTCTGGTATATTGTAAGCTCTGATCACAGTGATAGATCATAACAGGTCATTTATTATATAAATGAGTCCGAAGGAATTAGTCTGGGTCCTATTTTTGTTATCTTACTGTGACTGATGAGGACATGATAATCTTCACATCCCAGATTTTCTTTCCCAATGTAAAGGACTTGATGTTTCCTTAGTTAAATAAAAACTAGGCAATAATCAATTAGAAAGGTTTAAAAACTGACTCTGGAGGTGTGCACAATGTGTGGAACATCTGCAGCTCTTTACAAGGTGTGTTTTGTGGTTTGAGAACTGGACTCAGTGGAGTAGCCATTCACAAGGACCAGTGGCTTTAAAACATTTCCAGAAAAGTTGGACTCAGAAGGTTTTATCTAGTCATTGTCTGGTTTGCTAGACTAGCATGATTTTTAGAGGATTAAGAGAGAAAAGATATGTAAAAAAATTGTTAGCAGTAGTCCCATTTGTTCTTTTCTGTGCTTCCTGTTCTATTTTGGTATGAGTAAATAATTTCAGGTTTGGAGCATCTGAGTATTTTATGGATAGAAAAATGTTTACCCTATTCTTTTCTTTTTAACCACTTGGTAGATTAATTCAGACATCCTTGTGTAACAATACTTTATTTGTAGGACAGGGAAAGGGAGACTAACATGAACCATATTGCTAGTAAGTTAGTAAGTTTTCTTTTTCATTGCATTCTAGATAGTGTAATTTTCATTTATAATTGGATATGCTTTCCATTATAGGTCTTTCTTTTCTCTTAGCATTTTATTTCAGGCTACTAGTTTGTTTTATTTTTTTCCCTATTTCTCTTCTTGTCAATGGATAATTTCATACATAAACAGTTTGATGTTGAAGTACATCGTTGTCCTTACTAGATAAGAATGCTTCAGTTCATACATGCTTTGTAGTCTTCACTGCCTTAAAAGTAGCAATAAAAAGGCAGTCTCGTGGTTTTTCTTATTTGTTTACAACAACAGGCAAGCTGAATTTAAATGCTTAAATTGCTCTCCCTTCAGGCAGGTAATCTCCAGACACATTTACGTCGACATTCTGGTGAGAAGCCGTACATTTGTGAAATCTGTGGGAAAAGGTGAGTAGAACTGTTCATCTTAATAAAGTTAACATGAAGCAATTTGTTCATGTTTTCTACTGATGTTCATTATAAACTATGGGCCAAGAGCTGAGGCAGCATGCTGCTCAATTTTGTTTAGAAGATGCTGGGTTTAAATGTGTGCTGATGAGATTAAAATACAGAAATGTTTGCAATTGACTTGTGAGTAAGGTAATCATGTCACCAGAGCTTGTGGTTTAAATTTTTTGTGTATTGGTATGTAGATAAGAATAGCATTGAGTGTCTTTTATTGTGTTACGTGTATTGTGTTGTATATTGTTGTATGTATTTTGAACAGTGTGGGTCACAATAAATCATGCAGGTTTGTACCTTTTCATCACTTTTTTTCATTAATTGTTGATACATTTTTTAAAACTTTATGAAATTCTGAAGTATGGGTAATTTGACAAATTTCAGCAAAGGATTAAATAATTTTGCTAGCTAACAGGTGACATAAAATACACTAATGCAGGAATAGCATAAAATGCAGAATGAATTAGTAATATTAATGTTAAAGATGTTTTTTCTAGCATAAATGCATTTGGACATTGTCAGTTTAAAACTGTTTTCTTAATTGCATCAATTTATCTGTGTTTTATGTCTTAGTCTTCATTCAGAACATCAGGCATTCATTGAAGCCAATTTCCATATGATAGTTTAGGGAAATAAAGGCCTTATAAAGACACTAATTGGGTTTCTGTGTTGTGTTACAGATTTGCTGCTTCTGGTGATGTTCAGCGTCATATAATTATTCATTCTGGAGAAAAACCTCACCTGTGTGATATCTGTGGCAGAGGTGTGTAACAACCAAAGTTTCTGCCTTGGGTTTTTTTGACTGAAAAGTGAAGGAGTCATTTTAATCTCAGAGTCTGTAATATTTTTCTAGGTTTCAGTAACTTCAGTAATTTAAAGGAGCACAAAAAGACCCATACAGCAGATAAAGTATTCACCTGTGATGAATGTGGGAAGTCATTTAATATGCAACGAAAATTGGTAAAGCACAGGATAAGGCACACTGGAGAGAGACCATACAGCTGTTCAGCTTGTGGTAAGGTTCACTGTGCATTGCTTGGTTGTGTCTTTGCTTTTCAAATGATGGGTAAAAGTTCCTTTGTCAGCAGAATAACAATTACTCAAAACTGTTTGAAATACCACGTTGTGAAAGTCAGTCACAAAATTTCTGCCTTGCGTGCTTCACAGTCTTTCATTTGGTGTCATAAAATCCTTTATTTCTCATAAATTTAAAAGAGAATTTTAGTTGAAAATTAGAGAAAGGAACTAAGAGGAATCAACATTGTATGTGTTTAGTAACATGTTTAGCTGCTAAAGAGCTGCTCAGAATAATAGAAAAATATTTCTGCTTCAGAAATAGATTTATTTTCAGAATAGTCCTTTCTGATGGAAAGTTAGGTTTGACATTACTTGGCTATTGGTAGGGTCTTTCCTTTTTTGTCCAATTGCATACCATTTGATTTTAACTCCATTCATCCACAGAGTATGATAACAATAACCTTTTGTTACTTTTTTTCAGCCTCTGTAATAAAATTAAATCTTGATCAATATTTCAGAACATACATTTTCAAAATCTGTTAGATAGGCCATACTGCCAGGAGGTCTGAAAATCCATCCTGATCTCATAGGTTACTTAGCATCCTGCATAATATTTATTTTTTTTGCCATTATGTGCTATTTTTACAGAATTTTGTTCATGTTCTGAGGAATCAGCTTTGGAGGAGGTTAGCTTCATATATTCAAATCCAACTGCAGTTTGTTTTATTTGCACTGTCTTAAGGCACAAGAAAAAGCCAATATTATCAGGAGGCTTTGCATCAGAAGGAGGAAATAGATACATAGGATACAAAAGTAAAAACAATCAGTTGTGTTATTGTTATGAAACAGGCTTGTTTTCATTTTGTCTTGCAGTGGTCTTTTGAATATTTTTGATTTTAGCCAAGTCACCTTATTCTGAAAAGGCAAAAATTGTGCAAAGAGGATCTGATGAAGCATTAAGAAATCGTTCACACTATGCAAAAAATCCAGATGTATTACTCCAGTATTTTTTAATCTTGTCATTACTGTTTAATGGTTGTTTTGAAGAGAAATCTGTGCAGCAAAATAAAAGTATTCTGCTGAAAATTGAGACTGCAGTTTTATTGGGCAGTCATTTAATACAGTTCATTTTAGTTTGTATCAGCCCTCACAAAGTAAATGAGATAAAAATCACAAGTTTACTTTGACTGCTTTAATGAATGTGAGGTGTCTGTGTCATTTGGCAATTTTGGAAATGAATTCTCTTTTTCTGCTTGTTCTTCTACACTCTTTTCTTAGCAGTATGGTGTTTGAGGTTACTTGAGTCTGTAGCTTTGAAGATAGGCAAACAGTTGAGTATTTTTCTGTATTCTAATATTTATAGCAATAAAAAATTACAGTTCTCACACATTCTCTGGCTAGAATGTAAAAAAGGACTGCTGCATTATGTTAGCCTAAAGTTACCAAAAAAGCTAGCTTTGTCAACAGTTTGAGAGTAGTTCCTTGGTAATGAACAATCCATTTCTTTCTATGATGCAGCTCTCACTGGAAGAATGTATTTAGAAGCTTATCAGCATACTGTTTTTCCAGACAGACAAATTAAATTGATAGTTTAATTTTTTTTTTCTCCATGAAAATTGAAACAAACTGAGAGCACTCACAGCTTTCAAACACTAATGGATATTCCTCTCTCTGGAGACAAAAGCTAAACCCATTCATTGGGAAACACAAGTTAGAAAATCAGATCAAGAAGAAGAAACAAGTCAATGGAATTGTAAAAATAGACCGAACTTGTTTCAACCTGTTCTAGATAAATAATGGGACATATGATGCCTCATCACTTGACAGTTTCTGTAATTAAAACATGTTTATTCCCTTGTGCTGAGAGCAATATCTGAGTCTCTCACCTGTGTCTCGCAGGGAAGTGTTTTGCAGGCTCTGGTGACCTGCGCAGGCACGTGAGGACTCACACCGGGGAGAAGCCCTACACGTGTGAGACGTGTAACAAGTGCTTCACCCGCTCGGCCGTGCTGCGGCGCCACAAGAAGATGCACTGCAAAGCCTCCGAGGAGGGCCCCAACACACTCGGGGAGTTTGCTCCAGGGACTGAAACCTCCGACCTCGATAAGTCCCAGAGTTCTGACTCTTTTGGCCCAGAAATGTCTGTTACATTGCTGCCGGTGAGTGTTAAATTTCCCATTCATCCAACTGGAAACTCCGCTGAATTTGACAGTTCGGCGGATTCTTACTGTAAGCTGCGGTCAATGATCCAACACCACGACTCGGCAAACGCAGAGAAACTCAGCGTGGACTCTGCTAAGCTCCTGAAAGCCCAGGCACAGCAGACTCCACCCCCACCATATGCATACACAGATGTAGATGTGTCTTCAGCAGAGGAACCCTTGCAGGCTGATGGCATTCCCATGATCCGCTCCTCCGTGGCTGGCCTGGACGGCCACTGCAATGAGCCCCTGGGCAGCCGCGCCTCCTCTGCTGCCTACAAGAGTAACGAGGGCCCCTTCTTCTCCAGCATGACCCTCTGGGGCTTGGCCATGAAGACCTTGCAAAATGAAAGCGAATTGGAACAATGAGGGCTCAGCTGACTGTACCAAAACTTCTCAGAGGCATTCCGTGCTGACGTTGTTGCAATGCAGCATAGAGAGATCACAGACAGTTTTTAAGCCGAGTAGCTTGGACACTGACAGGAATCAAAGTGCTCATTCCCAGAACCATGTGTAGGCTGCCTTGATTTACACTACTTCTCAGCAAAGTTTAAATGCACTGTTGGGGACATTTGTTGTTCTGTGACTGCACTGTGTAGCTCCTGTGTTATTGCCATGATTTACTAAAAGTTGCTGCCAGCTAAATTTATCGTTGAACTTGGAATTTTTTTACCTGCTAATGGAGGAAAGGATGGCCAGTGTCTAAGTTCATGATAGGGGTACACTTCCAAGTATGGGTCATCAGAGTTTGTAAGGGTGTAGATAAGACTGGAGGAAAATGCTTAACCAATCCCTAGTGAACCTGAGTTTCAGTAGTGGCTTTCTTACCAGTAGGGTCATCAGTTTACAGGACCTGAGTATTGTGACATTAAATTTAAATGTTAAATACTGGGCAATATTTGTGATAGTGCAAAGTAACTGTAAATCTAGAAACTTTATTTTTTTACAATAAAAGCTTTTTTTTTTAGTATTTTATAAACTATTTTGCACAGCAGATTATTTGTACAATGAAAGCTAAGATAAAGTTGTGAATAAAGGGAAATTGTTTTACATTGCTCGATGTATTTCATCTTTCTAAGAAGGATTTTCAGCAACAGTTCCATCTATTCGAGGTATTATCTTTACAATGCTAAAGGGGATGCCATCACAAGAAGACCTGCATTGTAAAATAAATGCAATCAATATACCAGTAGGTTGTCTTGTACTTGAATGAGTATAAAACATTGGCTGATTAATGGAATAAATAGACTGTTATAGGATAGAAACATTGCTTAGAGGGCTTTTTCTGCTTTGGTGCTTTGAATAGTTACTGCGTTTCAAACTGATTGCTACAGATACATGACATTCTGTGGAAATTTAAAGCTGGGAAAATATAGTATTCTTCTGTCTTTTTAAGGTGCTCACCAATTTTTGCCCCCCCAAGAATTCCAAACTAGTTGTTCCATCTCTTGTGTTAACCACGATACACTATAATTTGGGGCTTCACTTCCTTATTCCTATACTTGGTCCCTGTACCTTCCTGAACTGTTTTCATCCTGAGTTAAAATGAGAGAGTGTTTCTGGCAGGAGTACAGCACACCTTCAAACAAAAGTGGCAGCCCATTACAGTCTGTGTGAGTTTCAAAAGGTACACATTTCTCTCAATAGTCATTTAATGTTATGAAAAACCTTTTTACTACATTAACAGACCAGTTAAAAAAAATTAGCTGCACTGGAGAGCAAATTGGGATTTTGCTTTTCGCCTTTCTTTTCTTGTAGTGCACATATACTAGAAAATGTAAAAACACTTTCCAGCCAGTGAAGTCAAAGCACAAAAGCTTTTTGAGGGTGTGTGATAAAAATAGCACATAGTCTAGCTAAACAGAGTCCCACATGGATAAAGCAGGGAACATTTTATATATCTAAACTCTTAGCTCTCACCTCATTTTTTGCCTTTTGCGTTATTTGCTTTGGAACACTGCAGTTCCCTGTGGGAATTGCCCATGTGCCATTCCACAGTCCAGGTATTACAGTTCTGTCCCTGACCGAGTGTGCTCGTGCTCACTCTCACTCTGCTTTCCTTGCACTGGTGCCTGAGGCAGAATGTGGGTATCTGCCAGTCACTAGCTCTGTAGTTTGCTCTTGTCAGAAACTATCTTTGAATTTACTTATCCCAAGAGAAAATAGAAATTTGACTCTGTTCCCATGAGGATTTTATTGCTTGGAAAGGACAAATCTGCAATTTAAGAACCTCCTACTTTTTAGCTGTCTCTGATTCCACAGTGATTTTGCTTTCTCTGTTGTATTTTTGAGAAGTCACTATAGGATAAGTTTAAATCAAACCGTGTTGCAGCCTTTGTGCTCTTCTAACAGTGTGCTGGAGGTCTGGAGCAATGTGCAAGACTGGCATAAAGGAAAAGTGACAACTTGAGATAATTTTAAACAGATAGATTAGATCAGATCATGGAATAGTATCAGGTGCTTTGTGCCAAGAGGACAGCATTAAGGATTATTCCCCTTGCTTGGCAGTATTTCTCTGAGAGTTGTTTCACACCAGAAGCATCAAAGTTCTCAAAACTGCTACCAGACTGTGAATGATGTCTACAGTTTGGAGGGTTTGTTAAAACACCACGCTGCAATGTGGCATCTTTGAGAAAGAAGCAGAGCAAACATTGGTGGGAGGAAGCTGTTCAATCTGAGTTTGTGCAGCTGGAACCAGAAAAAGGAGTTATAGCGCTGGAAAGGAGCACTAAGAACTGTTGTTTCTAGCTGGCTTGAAGGAAAAGCTGAGCAAGAGAGAAAATTCAGAAGATTAGTAGGTGGATGGAGTCAGATGGAAGAGAGTGAATTTTTATGTATGGAGTAAAAAGTTTTGGATTAAGAAGCTCCATCCTGGCAGCCACCTGCAGAGAGAATATCACTGCCTGACAGCAAGAATATGTATCTTGCTCTTGTGTTTCCAAAATCAAATCCAGTCTGTCATGTCAATTTAGTATTGCATGAGCTTTTATCAGGGAGACCTCAGTAGAAAATAACCTCAAAGGAAGATCTTTCCTGTATCCTAATTAAATTGGAAGACTGTTAATTGTTATTTCTTGCAATAATTATATTGAAGCTCAGAGCTGCTCTTTGTCTTCCTGTCAAACCTGAATAACCTTTTTTTTACATAAGGTGCAGGTAACTACTCAGAGCTTTGTTTGGGTTTGTTCAGGGCAGACATATCTGTTATTTGATTCCTGAACAATATTTTAAAAAATCAAATTAGTGTTTTGACTTTGGATGGCATTAGTGTGGTTATTTTGATTTTTTAAAATTGATTTATTTTGATTTTTAAAAATCTATTTTGATTAAAGAGCATTAAATCTGTACAAAACATAATCTGCCATTTTTGTGGGAGGATGTTTACTGTGTATACATAGGAAAAGAAGACATCATATAATTATATCCAAGTTCAAATAACTCCCAAGGAAAACCTCAATTCTCTGCTTGAGACTTGTTTTCTATTTTAGTTAGAACTGAAAAAGTTGTATAAGGAAGAAGAACTTCACTAGGAAGGACTTACTGCTTGTTTATTACCTGCTGCTATTGAGCACAGAGTGTTTTTGTGGTCTAACACTTCATCTGCATTCTCTCACACTCTTTTTAAACCTGGTCTATGAGATGTTTCTCAAATTCAGAGGTCGGGCTTTAGAACAGAGCACTTGTGCTTTGTTTCCATGGCTTCTTTAGCAAATTCAAATACACTTAAACTCCTGTTGATAATTTTACAGGGAAGTAATTGCTACACATGAAGTATTCCCAAAACATCTAAGTGGCATATACAAGAGCAAGCCAAATTTAAGACAAAATCAGTGTGAAGCAAGTGGAACTGGCCCCATAGGCCATTTGCTTCTGGAATCCACTTTTTTCTTTCCTTGCATTGTCTTCCCCACTGTGGGTAGCTCCATTCATATGTGGACAGCTGCATTCAATTCTTGCTGCTCGCTTCATGCCACTTACCCACCCCTCATAATCCAGACCAGAGGTTAACGTATTCAAGCTCAGTAAGGAAAAGTGTAGAGGCATATAGGTAAACAGAGTTGTTAAGCTTTATAAATTCTCCAAGCTCCAGATTTTGGAGTGTGTGCTGGGATTTTGGATATTTAGCTTTCTTTAGTTAAGGAGCTTGTTTGAGAAGTAGTATGTTAGATAAACATGGCAAGACGTGTAGATGGTCCTGGTTGAGAAGAAGACTTAATAGAAAGCAAATAAACATGAGCCTTATAGACAGATTCAAAGGAAAAAATGTGATAGGTTGGGAAATGTGTTCTAAGGACAACTGAAGTGCCTTAGATGCAGCTATTTGGTAATTCAGTATGCTAATGGCTTCAAAGTGACCTGTGCTCCACTGTGCTGCAAATAGATTTCTTTGTATTGGTACACAGAGGCTTGTGCTTTCTGGTCCATAGACTTATTCATTAATCCTTACTGACATCTATTATTGAATTTGCCTTCTTTAAACAGTTGGTTTCCACCTCTACTATTAAATCTCCATCCTAGAAAATAGATAAAAACTACTTTTAAAACACAGCCTAGTGAAGACACAAGCTAGTGACTCACATCCTTTTTTCTGAAGACAGTACCCCTACTGTTTAAATATAATTTTTTTTTCTTTTTTGTAGTTGATATTCACATGTGTGTTCAGATCTGACAACAGTTTTGTTCACTTGGTGAGGGAATTTTTCCTGGAAGGTTACAAAAGCCCATTAATAGAAGTGCACAATGCAGTGCTGAGGAGCGTGCATGCATGAACTACAAGTCTGCCAGCTTTTTGTGAAGCTCTGCATGGGGCAGTATACTGAAATAAAGCCTTTCAGACCCTTTTAATGTAGTTCTGACCTTCCACTCTATATTAAACAGATGACTGGAACCAGAAAGATAGGTCATTGTGATTGCAGTTAATATTTGTAAGGACCAAAGCAGCTCTCAGCCTTTGAGGTAGAAGGGAATCATCTTAAGTGTGAAAATGTATCATCACAAGAATGGAGAGGATCAAAGGAAGGCCAGCTGGTGCTCGGACATCTTTTCATAACCTTTATTACAATGCTAGAATACACTAACCTCAATGGGAAGTCCATTCAGTTCATGTATTTCAAATAGATAATCTGTATTCTGGTGAAACAAAGAACGTGAAAAAAAGCCCTTTCTAAAAAGGGGGTGGTCAGCACAAATTGCCTATGATTTAATCATTTTGGTTTTTCTAAAATCAGCTTAGCTTTTTAAATGCAAATATATGAATGTTTAACATGCTTATTTTAGAAGTGATTGAAAATTAGTAAAATTTATGTGCAGAGAGTTCTAGCTGATTTTACTGTGGTTTACTTCCACTTCAGAATAAATGCCCTCCACATATTCACTTGACATGTACAAAAAAAAAGTAAGATACAGTATTTCAGGAAAAAAAAGGCCAACAGAACAACCATAAACATTAAATCATCCAGGAGGCATGTGTATATGAAGTTGTGAAAAGGCCAAGATTAAGGCTGACTAGTTTTGACAAATATCCAAAACTTAAATTTGGGCCTTGAGGGAACATCACATCACTGTAAACATATATGAAACTAGCAATGTCCAAGCAGAAAATCAAAGATTGCTCTTTGTTGGTTGGCTGCTACAGTAAAGTCCTGTGCCCACAGGCTGAGGGCTGTGATAGCAGATCCATGCTAGATGGAGAGGGAAAAGCAGTGGGACTGTAGGTACAGACCAGAGGTGGGAGCTTCTGCCATGATACATTTTGGATGGGGAATGCTGTATATCTCTAGAACATCAAAATTCAAATTCAGTTGTTAAATTGTTTAGTCATTGCTTTTGGATTTGGATTTCAATCGATCAGTTTCTGGATTTGCTCTGTGGATGCAGACTGTGGAAAGTATCCCTTCTACTTGTTGAGCAGGAACTTGCTTCCAGGCAACTATATTTAATTTTTCAACTAAAGATTGACACCAATGTCTGAATTGCATAATTCATTAAGTTAGGACTTGCCAGGAAATGCAGCAGTCAGTCTCTTAATATTGCAAAATGCCAAATGGACAAAAGGATATTTATTGTTTTTCCTACCCAGAAAGGGATGGCAGACAGTCATAGCATCAGCTGGATAACAACAGTAGCCTGTGGAGCAGATTTGAGGGGCACTGAAATTCCAACAGCTCCAGGAGATGCAACTTCATTTCAATTCAAAAGTCATTAAAATAATTCCTAATTTCTAGAGCTCAGAAGAAATGGTATTTAATTTCTTTTTCTCCGAGTAATTTGCATGTCAAATATCTCTCCCTCTCTCTCACACACATTCTCCCCCTCTCTCTCCTGTCAGTGATGTCTCTCTCAGCAGCTGTCTAGTCATGAATCATTCCTGTCATCTGAAGCATATTTTTAACACTTCTGGACGTGCTCTAAAAGCAAATGCTGTTAAGCAAACAATTTGCACTGTTTTTCCACACACTTCCTTCGTTTCCCTAAACCTTTAATAATCATGACTTTAAAAGCTGGGTCACAGGGGAATCAGGTACTGGAAAATACAACCTTTTGTACTTGTGAGAGTATCATAATGTTACATCAAGTTCTCATGTAATGCAGATATTGTCTGACTTGCAGAAGACCTCAAGTTGCCTGAAGCTTGAGAATTCAACTTCATTAAGATTCATATAAATGTTGCCTTTGGTTTCACCCATTGTATTCTGCACCCTCTCAAGCTCAAACTTCACTTTGAGTTTAGGAATTGAGCAGACAAAAAGAAAATCACTGTCAAAGCTTAGTTCAGCCGCTGTTACGGTAAAGTAGATTAGATTGCACCATGTTTGCTTCAGAGCAGTTATTTTACATCCTGAAATGGAGAACATAATCATGGAGCTGATAAATTATTTTCCTTGTAATCATAAGTTTCAGAGCTACCAGAAAAATTACATTGACCAAAAAGGTTTTGATCTTAAAAGCTTCTCTGTTTTCTCATCTATTCTTTGGAAAAAGGGTGCCCGTTGGGGCCTTAGGGCACCAAGGATATTTGCTAAGTGCCTGGAAGGCGTTTGGAACCATCCAGTAATAAGTCAAATAGGGAGAAAAATTTGTTCTTCTGCCACTGGTTAGTAAGTGACTCTTCTGGTAACTTTAATATTTGTCAGGAATACAAGTTTTTGAGGTCCAGCTCCAGATCCAAATGATTACACTGGCACATGGACAAAACATGAATCCTGACTGTGCCCAGCTGGAAAGCACTTTCTTTCTCCAAATAAAATGTGGCTTTTAAATAACCAGGACCAAGTTATGTTTACTTTTGCAAAGATTGGAAGCAATAACCCTAAAGGATGCTTTTCTCTGAAGTCCTAATGGAAGTGTTATACAAACTATGAGCCATGTACTTCCACTTCATGTTTGCACTTCGAACTTTTCTTTCTTGCTGCTTAGATGTCACATCCCTTTGTATTTTGAAGTGCTTAGAAGATCCCTTCTGTGACAAAACACTAAATAATACTCGACATCTGGAAACTATCTAATGTACTTCTGATAAGGAGTGCTGTTATATGTGGACTGTGATATGGATGAGCACCTTGAGTGTCCTGCATGTATCATTTCATCTTTCTGAGTAGCCTGGCTGTAGTGGAATCATCAAAGCTTTACCATGTTGGAAAGCTTTGTTTTAAACAAGGAAGGTTTGTCAGCCACCAGTAATCATATCACCACTATTCAGAAGCTTAATTATATGATTTGTGCTACTTGCTGTTCTTAAAAATCCTTCCCTTTGAAAAAGACGATTAAATAAAACCTGCCTTTGAAAGGGGTCAGCCCTTGTCGTTGCATAAAAAGCCTAACATTCTTTAAGTGCCTAGAAATCAGAAGGCAAAAAGCTTTCAAAATATCTGTAGCCATCTGTAGGTCACATTCACGATGCTTTAGGATATACCCACACGATTTTTGAATGTGTGGTTCGTATCAAATAATCGATTATTTACCTGTCCCTTATTCCTCCATGAGTGTAAGCTGAGCAGTTTATTTTCTCCTGCGAACCCCCAGAGCCAGTGCGCCTGATGCTCCCGATCAGTGGGTTCAGAGCCCGACTGCCGCCGGGTGGCAGTGAAAGCCCAGGATACAAAGGGATGGGCTGGGCTGGGCTGGGCTGGGCTGGGCTGGGCTGGGCTGCGCTGGGCTGGGCTGGGCTGGGCTGGGCTGNGGGCTGCTCCGCTCCGCTCCGCTGCGGCCCCGCCGGCGCCGTGCCTGCCTCCCGCACATCCGCGGCAGTCCGGCTGCGGCGGCATCACAGTGATAAACCTCCTTCCGTTTTGATAGGGAGCGATAATGTGTTAACTGGTTTGTTATAAGCATCTTTAATAAACGGCAATAATTTCTTGCCCTTGGGCATTCCTGCCGAGCAGAGCTGGAGATTGCATTGCCGGCGACAGCCAGAGCTCCAGCCTCGCTGATATTGTGATGTGTGACACGAGCACCGCGAGTTCTGCGCTGTTCATCTCTGCGCTTTGTGCGCTCCCGCCCCATGCCGTAGCCCTTCCCAGCTGTTTCCCTTGCTGCAGGTTGTCACACAAAGCAAAGCAGTTCCCTGCCCTGCAAAGGTCCCTTGGGAAACACTGACTCACCCTGGCAGAGCTCTGTGGGCTCTCGGGACCTCCTACATTTCCTCTTGTATTTACTATTTTTCACACAAACCCTTAACCATTCCCTTCACGTGAAGTGAAAATGCTCAGGACAACACCACTGCTCTATTTTGATCATACTGGTAGCCGCCTTCTGCCATTCTTCGATGATGCCCACCTGCCAACTTAGGAAGTCACTCCCCACTAACTCTCCCTACAGAATAAGTGTTTTAGCTTCTATTTCTGGCAAGGATCTGAAAATATTGCACAGCTGCATGTGTTCGGGCTGAAAGGGCAGGGATCGCAGAAGCCAGACTAAGCATAAACAGTGGGAAGTCCGTGTTCAGAATAGTTAGAGTATGAGTGGGAAATGCAAAATTGAAATTGTCCAGCAATGTCTTCTCCAGAACAGGAGGAGGATCAGTCAACAACAACAATAACAACAACAACAATAATAATAATAAAGTTAGCAGTATTTCCTGTAAGAGTAAGCAGAAATTCTCTTCAAAAAATTACAACTAAACTCTAATAGTAAAGTATATGTAAAGGATATTCAGGCTCTTTGTTAGACTTTTGAAAGCACTGAGGTGTCTCAAAAACACACCCTCCTATACACCCACCTACCTATAACCACAGAAATATGAGTTTGTGTATACAATGCATGTTGTGTTAGTTACACTACTGTAGGGTAGTGTCCAAATTTTCTCTCTATTTGTAGTCACTGTTATTTGGAGTAACTATTTATGCTTGAAATACATAAATGTCAGTTTTCCCAAAAGAAAGGAAGAATAAGCTTGATGAGGATGAAATGTCTGTACAGAAACGAAACTGCCATTCTGTATTGCAAGCATCATTCTATAAGCATGATGACACTCTTTGGGGTTTGTTTTTTAAAAATTCATATATCTGTGTGTTTCAAATTCATATAGCTGTAGCCTAAGCAAAAATTGTGCTTTAAACAGGCTTAAATTACACTGAAATTCCATTAGATAATACGCTGATCCTCCAGAAAAAATGTCTTAAGAAAGTAATTAAAAGCCTCTATGCATTAAGATCACAAGTTTTCCCCAAAAGAAAATATTAGAGACTTAGACTTATTGATGTGATCTAGTTTAAGAAAAAATGTCTATATGGATTAAAAGTTCTTCCCTTGGGAAGAAGGCAACCAGTCCTTGCTGTTGCTGCTTCTAAATGTTCTCTAATGTCCTGAGCTGCCCAGTAGTGGACTAGACTGGCAGAACAGACAGGACAGCCCCTGAATGGCTGATGTCCTTCTTTAGGAGAAATGATAGATTCTTCCTTGTCACTGCCAAATATTTCCTTACACTCCTTTTAGATTCTCTAGGAGTTGGCATTTATATATGATAATTGGAGACAGATGAAAACAAGAACAGACTACTGGGAAACAGCAAAAATATCCACCTGCTCCTCTGTATGTGCACTGATCTTTATGATTCTATGACTATCTGCAAGTTGTTTTGCTGGTATGAGCCAGTTGGATTGAGTTCAGCCAAGCAAAATGCAGTTAGGCAGCTGGGAGTATATTAAAATACACGACTTTGGAATTTCTGTAGGAATTATCACCCGGAGACTCTCACTAAACTACTACTATTAATTAGTTTGGCCATTCCAACACTCTTGAAGAATTGTCCCTTTCCATCTCTCAAGCCTGAGGTCTGATTTGCCTTTCTTTTGGAATTCATCTCTGTCTGTAATGGGAAATGGAACAGGGAGTTGTTAGTTTATCTTTGTCCAGTGCTTTGAAGATGTAAAATATTTTTGTAAGCTGCTTGGTACAGCTGCCCATATTCTCCTCAGAGAAACTAATATAACATTTGCTCTCCACAGCTCTTAGTGGAGTATTCAAGGAGATCTCTCTTCCCATGTATCCACAGAAGGCAAATGGATGTCTTTACTGCCAGTTCTGATTGAAGACACTGATTCAAGAACCCAATTTATGGGGAGTCTTGAATGTGTTTGGTAGATTTCTTCAGCTGATGTACTTTAATATTTTGTGAGAGTCCTGTCTTTCTGGAATTAGTCCTCATTTCTCATTCTTATTTTCTATTTTTCACAGTGTTTTCATTTTGACTGATTATTTTTCAAATGTGCACCATGTTTAGAGATTTGACTGATTTAAAATTCATACGTACTGGATTTAGATTTCATAGCGTGTAGGGTGCTTAATGCCCTCAGTTGCAGTTTCCTAAAGTAACACAAGTAACTCAAATACAGCGGTGACAATGTTGTGCATTTTACAGAATACAAATGGGGGGGTTAAGTTCTTAGATCTCTTGCTGGGAAGTACCAGTAAGCCTGTGGTAGTCAACATCTGTGCAGTCTCAATGTAGGTCTTGGGTTTAATTTTTTTTTGTTAGCAGGGAAAGAATTATTCCTGTGGCAACCAGATCCTGCAGAGTTAATACTATTTCTTTGAAGTTATGGCTGAAATTGCTTGCTACATCCTTTTGTTGTTGTTTTTCAAAGTATCTCCTGTTGCATGGATTGATTGCCAGTTTAAAGGAATGCAAAATGGGTTACCAGGATAGGAAAAACACTGCTGTTTTAAAGCTCTAATCTTACAGATGAGTGTGATATGCAGTGCAAATAAGCTGCACTGTATATCACAGCTTTTTGCTCTTACAGTTCATAATCACAGTCAAATGTAAAACCCTTCCCATTCAGCATATAAAACTAATGATATTATATGTAAATAGCAGTACATTTTTAATGCCAGAGTACCATTGTGGTATTAGTTAATTAACTACACATTTCTACTTCATTCATTGAGTTATTTTATTTCACATGGGGACAGTTCAAAGGTGCACCAGGAGAGGTTCCAACTGGAAATTAGGAGACATTTCTCTGCCAAGAGGGTGGTCAAACACCAGAAGAGGCTTTCCAGAGTGGTGGCTGATGCTCAAGCCAGCCAGTATTTAAGAGTCATTTGGACAATGCCCTTAATAACTTGCTTTAACTTTTTCTCAGCCCTGAATAGGTTAGGCTGTTAAATGAGAAGATCAGTTTAGGTCCATTCCAGCTGAAAGACTCTATTCTATACTGTCCTATACCATTATTCCATTCCCATAATTACTCCCACCCTGAAAAATACAAATATAATAGTAAACACCTTGATTTTTAGTAACATCTTTGAGGTTTTGTTTTTCAATGTACCATATTGAAAGCTTTCTAAAAAAAATACCTCTGCTGCAGTCTAGGCACCTAATTCTAATAATTCATTACTTTCTAAAAGGAATAATTCATCCTTTCAGTAAAGGTGGCTGGCTCACTCATGAGCTGCTTTGCAGGCTCCCTCTTATTTTTCACTTGTTAGTCATCTGGAGCAAGCAGATGTTTTGTACATCCCCCTCTTTTGTCTTTTGACATTTAGATATCTGTGTAAATAAGCATATTTAGGAATGCACAAAAACCTGCCATAGTCAATAACAGAATTGCCTACAGATTTAGGCTCCTCTGTCATTTGGCTGTTTTGGATAACTTTCCCCATAATGCTACACCCCTTTCCATCCTTTCTAGTATTTCTTCTTATCATAGCTTTAAATATCAAATGTCTTTTTAAAGTGCTGACCTTAATTATCAAAAGCGATCTTTAATTTCCTATGCCTCGGTTTTTAAGTGCCCAAAAAAAGAGTGAATCTTGACAAGCTGGCTTTCTTCCCTTGAACCCTGTGAGATTTCCTGCCAAAGACTGAGGTACCCCAAAATCACTTGGTGCTTTAAGCAATTTCAGTCAGTGAATATTGAAGTGAAAGTGAGATCTTAGAACTCCATCACAAGTACAAATTGAATGAAAGAGCACAGACACAAAAGATACAGAGCTTTGAATTTACATGTACATTAGAAAATGTCTGATTGCCTTTTTTTATTCCACTCTGGACAAGTTCTATTTGCAAGCTGAAATAAAGCAAGATCAATGCCATGTGCAAAAACTTAAATGGCAGCTTTTGAAAAATTGTCCCATTAACTTGATGAGTTTCTAATTACAGTAAGATATAAGAGCTTTTTTCTCATGCTATGTAGGATTTTGTCCTAACAGGTTTTTTTTTAAAGCTACCCTGCTGTTAAAATAATTTAACTGCAGTGTTTGAGTATAATTTGTCCTATATTTCTTTTGCTTTCTCTGAGGAGTTACATAACTTTTTCATTTCTAATGAGGTTTCCTAAATATAAATTGTGATGTTATATTATGCACCTCCTTTGGCTGCAAACCAATTAATTTGAAGTGGTTCAAGGCCAAAGAGAAGTCTAGGATCACATTCCAGCAGTCCTGGTGAAAGGTTGGTTTATGCAGTGTTTGTTTGTTTTGTTTTGTTTGTTTTTTTTAATAAATGGTTTAGTGGTTAAGTCCAGATTCTGTTGGAAATTATCTTATCCTTAAATTCATGTAATACTCTAAATTAAGAGAGGATCATTTTGGAGTACATGACCTTGTGTTACTTAGATGCTGTTTGAAATCCATTTGTATAATAGCCAAAATGTTATTGTGCTTCTCTAAATCAGGTAACTTTAGCCTTTTAAATGACTGTTTAATCATAAGCAGGATTAACCTGGGAAGAGATCAGTAAAAGATCAACCTCCCTTTACCCCTAAAGCTGTGCTTCCTTGTGTTTAAGTATATCCCATCACTGCTGTCTCCCCAAATCCCTCTGCCAGACAGCGCTTTGCCTCCTCATCATAGGACTGGCACTTTTCTGCCCCAGCTTAGCAACGTGGTGGGTCTGATATTTGGGAATAACAGGAGGCCTGGAGAACAATTCATCTGCCTGTACTGCTCCTCCCCTTCCTTTCTCCCCAGACCCAGGGCACTCATCTCCCTGCTGTATTTTGGCACCTTCCCTTCACCAAGAGATGAACCTGCAGGCCTACAGATGGTGTGAGGAGGCACAGGACATAATCTGCCCTGCAGCACAATTTATCCCTTCTGCTGCACCTGCAAGCTCAGAGCACTGATTCTCAGAGCAAACCTTCTGGCTTTTACTGCCCTCTATTTTATGTGGGTGTATCACTGATGGTTTTGTCACCCTGTGAGGAGTGCTGCTCTTGAGAGTCTGAGTGCTTAGAACTTGTTCTGTCTCAGCACTATGCCAATGTGTGGCCCACATTCTTTCTGAAAAAAACTTATTTAGATATCTATGTATGAATTCAGTATGATTAACCTGAGGATGACAGACTTGAAAAATGGTTTGATCTTTTAAAGAGTTTCACAGCTTTCCAGTGACTATTTCTCAATTTTCCACGAAGAAGAAATCAAACTCATCCTTTTCAATAATTTTGGAAGTAACAGAAGTGCATTCTTCAGTATCAATATTTTTATTTTCATTTGACTGTTCTACAAATCTGACAGTAGTAAAGACCACTATTTTTCATATCTCTATATTCTGTCATCAAGGTATCATTATTGTTCATGCACAGATTCACTATTCATTTATCCATTACCCATTTCAGTACGAATGCCAAAATTCTAGAGATGTTCACCCATAAGCCTCTCACATACAGAAATCCAAGAATAAAATCCTAAAGAAAAATTAAGTTTTAGCTTCCCTGCTCTTCCAGTCTGGGTTTTCTGGGTAAAGGGAGGGACTAAAGGGGCTATATAAACTTGGGTTTACTAAGGTGAACTCCTGGTTGTATCATGTGCTAGTATTCACGCAGCTGGCTCTACCTGGCTGGCTTCACCATGTATTTCATGCACCTCCTTTGGTACATCACTTAATCCCAGTTTCCCTATTTCTGACCAAGAGTTTAATATAATTTCTGAAGTTTAGTGGCTTTCTAAAACAGATTGGTGAGAATGCTCTCCCTTGGTAATTGTAAGTAACCTCAGATACAAAAGGGACTGGATGTTTTAGGGAAAATGAACTGCTGGGACACCTGACAAACAGCAATAGGTAGTGCAGCTTTCCTTCAGCAGAGTTTGTTCCCTTTCATGAATGCTTATGTTGCACAAGCAATTGCAGCATTGCACTGCATCAGCACTGTTCCTAATCCTGATTTGGAAACATCAACTGTTAACTTGACAAAGCGTGACACATGGCATATTGAAGTGTTTTCAGCTGCACTCACACAACAAATTGTAATGGCTCCAAAGAGCCATTTCAGTTGATTGTGTCAGTAAACTACAACCCACAAAGACATGTGGCCAACCTGAATAAAGCATCATCAAATAACAAATAATAGATTAATTGTCACAATTTCAGACTCATTTTTAGAAAAAACTATTCTGCAGGAAAAAATCCTGTAATTTCTAGATGTTTTGCCCGTGATGAAGCAGAAGTCCAGCCCTATGGAACATAGCAGTTTACATTTCCTCAATTTCCATATGTAGATAGTGTTATTCTTCATGTTTCTGTTTCAAAATGAAAGCTTGGCAAGTGGTGAAAATGTAGGCTGTCCCATGCAATTGGTTTTCTCCAGCTTTTGTGAGACATGGGCCTAGTCTTATTTAAAAAAGACCCCTGTGTCATTTTCTAGACCAGTTGCCAGCAAATATGAGCTTCACATTACTTGATTTTTTTTTTTTCTCCAGTAGTTACTTCATTGGGAAGTACTACCACTGCTGGATGGTGAAGTGCAAATTTTCTGCTTTCATAATCAGGCTGATGGTACACACAGTGAATTCTAACCTCACTGAGACCATTAAGATTTCAGAGTAAGTAAATCAGGGTACAATCTGACTTAATGAGAGTAGCCACTAGGTCATCAATTCTGTGCATTGGCTGCTTTTCCTGTTTCCCACATACCCACAAGGAGCTATCATGTTCCCTCAGAGATAACTAACATGAGATAAAGATTGCTGGCCATGATACTTCAGTGGCTCAGCAAGGATGTGGGTTATTTGTTAAGCACCTGAGTTACTTTGTAGAAGAAAGAGGACGCTTCCTTCCCCAGATTTAAAACCCCCTGAATACCATAGCAAAATGACCTACAGCAGGAGCCCTAGAGAAAAGAAGTGTGCTAGTTTCGACAAATCAATTTATTTTCAAATAATGTCTAGGCTGATATACACCTTTTTGCCTTGTTAAGGCAGCAACTTCTGACTAGGAAGCATATCACTTTTGTAATGAAGTAACTTCTTTTTTTTTTTCTTCTAAACCCAACAAACTATAATTGGCTATTTGATATCAGAAACTAAACTGTTTAACTGTTATTTTACATAGGTGAGAAACAAAGACACTTATTAGTCACCGATATTTGTGTGTGCATGTACATGCACACAAAAACACAGAGTTTCTTTTATTTTACGTCATAGTACGTGTGGTGACATGCACTTAAA
>WEIU01009870.1:492981-525374 GCA_013389925.1 Aegithalos caudatus
ATGGCTCGCACCGGGCTGACGTGTCGGGGGTTTGGGGCGCTGCCTTGTGTGCCTGGTGCTTTGGGGTTTTTAAATTTTTGATAGTAGGAACTCTGGTCGTCGTACTTCCCAGAACGCCAATACCTAACCGAGTCGCAGCGACAAGCACGATTTTTATTTTTAATTTTGTTTTTTTCCAGAAGGTATCTCGGGTCCCCCGAGGGCTGGGAAAAGGTCTGATTTCTGATATTTTGCATTTCTGTGCGTGTGTGCTTGTGTGTGCCAGCAGAAAATCCCTCTATCCTGGAAGAATGGTGAAACTGGGGAATAATTTCAGCGAGAAGAGCACAAAGCAGCCCCTTTTGGAGGATGGATTTGACACCATCCCCCTGATCACACCCCTGGATGTCAATCAGCTCCAGTTCCCACCTCCTGATAAGGTACAGTAGGCTTTAGTTTCCACCCTGGAGAATCACACATAAATCTCAGGCAACAAAAGAATAGGTTATGGATGAAGAGCAGCTTAGAAACGAGAAGAAATATGGGGTGTTTCAAGGCATGCTAGTTCCCTCTAGGGAGAAACCCAAATAGCTAAGCTCATGAAAATCCATTAATGGTGGTTTGCATTAAAAATCAGTGTGAAATGTTAGCAATAAGCATGTAGCGATTTCGGTGTTGCTATATGAAACGTAGTATACAAGTGCAAGCTCCTCTATGCTGTATTGTCGTAGCCCTTCCTATTCTGTGGTTTTCTTTCTTGCATCTGGAAGGTCCTGTGTGTTCTCTGTGAATATTACCAATTTTCTCTGTCCAGAAAATGCCCCCCTGATGGGGGAATAGAGCTCTGCCTTATTTCTCTGTAAGATGGGCACGGGCATACTAGCAACAGAGAGCACTTCCATTTTCCTTCTGTGCTTCAGTAAGAAACTAATGCTAACCCCAGACAAGCTAAAATAATGAGATGAGAACAGACAATTGAGTTTTTTCCTTGGCAATTTAATTTGTTCAAAAATCTCCGAATAGGTGATTCAGATATCCTCTGTAGCTGGAAGGGGGAAGTCCAATGAGCTGCTTACAGTTTGGAAGGGAAATGTGCTTCCTGCATTCCTCATTAAATGTCTTAATTATTAGAGATTTAATTTTAAAGATTTAGAGAGGTGATGTGGTAGCCTGTAAATACGTTTATTGTCCTCACAATAAAAAATTCAGTAAGTGCTACTGCACGTGAGGCACACAGGAGTAGGATTTTGTCAGGGTTTTCAGTATCCTGTTTTAATAGGATTCTTACTTGTAATTTCCCACATGCATCTGGTAATAAAAAGCTTTGTGGTCTTCATACAGTTTTTAGTTTTTGGCCTTGTGTCTTCCACAAGCTGAATTCTACTTCTAGTTAAACTGCTAGGTATACATTCAAACCTCAAAAAAATTCACGTGATCTTAACTTCGGGTCAAGAATTTTAGCTTGTAAAATTTTCCTCAGTAGGTGTTGCTTGTAGGCAATACAAATAAATGTGTGACCTCCATTTTAATTGCTGTCAACCATTCTGTGTTGTGTGTGGTGACCAGTTGGCAGGCATAAATGCAATAAGCCATAACAGCTGTTCAGGAGCCTGAAGGTCCATTTTTTGCCTTCAGTTACATGGGTGTAAATCTTGTAACTGAGGACAAAATCACACCCTAAGGCTTTAGAACAAGTTAAGTCTTACCATGTCTGATCCATCTGCCAGCTGGTGACTGGATATAAGTGATTACCAAGGACCAATGACCAAAGGAATTTGTTCTGTTCCTGCACTGCTAAGCAGAAGTCTGAAGGAGGGATCTGCATGCTAAAAGCTTTAACCTGAGCAGAGCCTCTGTAGTGAACCCAGAGGGCTCTTGCCAGCCTGTGTGCTCCTACTAGAATGGGGCAGGACTCCTCCCACCTGGGTGGCATTTGCCTTGAATGAAAGCGAATGTCCAGCTAAGCTAGAAACTTAAATAAAGGAATATTTGATTGGTTCTTTTACTCTCCACTGTCCAATTGTATATTAGCTTTCTTTTCCTTTTGCAAACAGAGGGGGAAAACGAAATTTATTGGTCCTGCTGGTGTCCTTCTGTAGCTGGTTAGTCATGTCAGTTTCTCTGTACTGATTGCTAGAGACTCAAAGGCAGGAGCAGAGCAACTGATGCGAAGAAAAAAGAAACTGTATTAAGAAAAGACTGACACACAGATCAAATTCTGAAGTATTCAGACACTCATGTATAATGAATAGGAATACATACTTCATATATCTATGCTTATTATTCACTTGCAAGGCTCCAGCATGGCAGTGAAGCATAACTTCTTGAACAGTAGTGACTACAGCGCTAAGGGTTTGATGATTTTGACAGTTTCTAAATTAAAGGGATGAAGTGATTTAAATTCATATTTAGATACGTTAAACAAAAGAAGACATTACATAACTGAGCAGTTAGAACTGTACATTCAGTGTCAGCTGAATGTGATTTGAGTTGCCTCAGATTATGCAACATAAAGGGGGGAGGAAGGGAACTAAAATGTTAAAAAGAATTCCAGGAATCATCAGGCTTCCTGGATCAACCTCCATGATGCTGTTGGGCAGCTATGAAGTTAAATAGATAATAACTACTGTCTAACTGATTATAGCTGATAGTAGGTAAGTAGTTTTTAAATGTATGTCCCAAACAAATGTGTGTAATACTGTGAAAATATCTAATGAACTTTATGGTACTGAGTCTAGGTACAGTTACACATTCGAGGTACCATTCAGGGAAGTGAGAAGAAGGGAACCCAAAACTTTTAATTTCAGTGTCTGGCTATCTGAAATGTCACTGTCTTAATTTCAGAGACATGCAGAAAAACTATTTACAAGGGGATGTAGTGACAGGACAAGGGACAATGGCTTTAAACTGAGTAGGTTTAGTGTGAGGGTGCTGAGGCCCTGGCACAGGGCCTGGAGGATGCCCCATCCCTGGAGGTGTTCAAGGCCAGGTTGAATGGAGCTCTGAGTAGCCTGGTCTAGTGGAAGGGGCATGGGGTTGGAACAAGATAATCTGTAAGGTCCCTTCCAACCCAGGCCTTTCCCTGATTAATGTATTTGCCATTAATACCATGGGCTGTGCTAAAGGTAGAATTTGGTTCTCAAAAATCTAAAAGAGTCGATATTTATTCCTTGGAAAAAAAAGAGGAAATTGAACACATTGTAATAGCCACATTACTGTAATAAACTGTACCCTAGCTTGAGAACAATACTTGGAAAAAGTTCCTGAAAAATGCAGAAGACAAAAATGAGGCAAATAGGTTAGGTGTGTGAAAATTTTGTATGATTAGAATGCCTAGGAGAGCACTAGGGATACGACTGACGTAATGAGTATTTTGGGAATACAGGTAAGGTGCTAAATTGTGTAACTTGGGGCAGTAGTTCATAGCAAGGAATAAACTGAAGAGCCTTGGGTGTTTGAAGAAATCTCATTAACACAAGGGTTTGTGTGTATCTTGCTGCTTGCAGCTGATAATTCAGAAATTAGATGTTAAAAATAAGAGTGCCAAGGGCCATAGTCTATCACATGGTGAATAGCAACTAGACTACATGGGTTGTTTCACCTTTTTTAAACTCAAAATCCTGCCATCAAAGAACGTGGCATCATCATCTGCAAGATTTTTATGTGTACTCTTCAACAATCTTCTGTTGGTGTCCAGTTTGAAATCCTATTAATGGAATTTCCTGAAGCAAATGGAGGTGGCTATTTTCAAACTTTACAAAGTGGGAAGGTCCATGATTTGGATTTAACTTATGCTTGCCTAGTTCAAGAGCACAGTATCACCATAGATGAAAAAATTGAACCTTTGTGAAACTGTTCCATAACAAGTCTTCTGTAGGTCCATCAAAACGACTTTGAGGGGTAAGTCAGTTGATGATTGATACACTGGAAAAAACAATTAATTTAGAGCTTTCAAAGAAGAATTACACAAAGTGGGGGTGGGAAAGATACAGTGCTAGATGTGCTTGTAAGCAGATAAAAGGTGTTAAAGAATAATTAAGGTTTTTGTGGCCAGCTTTAGTTGACAGCTTTGTGACTGATTCTTTTTCTTAAAGGTTGTGGTCAAAACAAAAACAGAATATGAACCTGACCGCAAGAAGGGGAAGTTCCGTACTCCTAAAATAGCTGAATTCACAATCAGCATCACTGAAGGGGTTTCAGAAAGATTTAAGGTAAGTAGTGCTATGTGAAGATGTTAATGACTCAGTTGTGTTTGCAGAAGTGCCTAAAAGCAATTGATGATTGTAGTCAGAACTGTAACAGAGTGCCTGTTGTGGATGTAGCTGGACATGAGAAAAATTAATTTGGTTTTATAATAATTCAGTATTTAACGATTAGAAACAAAATCAAATCTTGCAGCATTACTGGTTGTAATCCCGCACTGGCAGATGAATTCTGAAGGTGTTTCTGTCAGTGTGTGGGTTTCAGTGTGGCTTTCCAGGGTGTGTGTGGGCTGCACACAGGGAGTGCTCATGGCATGGGTAGAGCTCCTGTTTGTGTTGATGGACAAGAACCACCAGAACATTTATTTTCTTTTTGCTTCTTATTTATCACTGTGGCCAAACCATTCTCTTAAAAGCATTGTCATAGTCCATTATGTACTTTTTATAGTTAAATATATGACTTGGCAACCTAGGGATGTATATACCAGAGCTCCTTCCTATCCCTTTTGCTGGTCCAATTTATCTTACAGTTTGGTGATTGTGACCACACCCTTTTCATCGTGTCCACACCGTTTTCATTCCCTTCATTAGTCCCATAGGAAACCTGAGAGCTTAACCGATGCAAGGCTTGAATATCCTTTCCCCCTTCCCACTAGAGGATAGTTTTTCTTGTTCTGTGTAATTAAAGCAAAGCAGGGAAGTTGGAACTTAGCTCACGCTCCCCTATTCTTTTAACAATTAGACTGCAGGTTTTTAGTGCTTTTAATTTGGCATCTTACCTAAGGATACCAAAGCATTTTTAAGCAGTAGGCAACCACAAGTACAAATACCTTTGGTAAGCCTAACACTTAGTATGAGGGGAAAATACAGAGTCTCAGTAAAGGTGTGGTTCTCTTTCTATTGTACACTTCTAAACTGTGTGCATGGTAAGAGTTTTAGGACACACACACAGATTTTGGTACTGTTGTGCCTGAGTAGTGCTCTAAAAGCTGCCCAGGCCCAAGCTGACCTTCAGAAGTGTATATGCAGCTCTCAGTGGAATCAGAGCATGCTAAACAAACAAAGTGAAGGCTCAAGGAGGGATTAGACTATATTTGGAAGGGAACTTTGCAGAGTGTTGCTGCAACAAATGTTTTAAGTGCCATTCACCTGGTGGAGTCTCCAGCCATGCATGGAAGCATGTAGGTTCCCAGTCAGCTGTGGGGAACCACCCCAGACAGCCAAGATGATGTTATGTTATGGGATGTGGCAGGGTTTTACTGAGGAGGTAAGAAACGTAGCTCCAGCTTTTCCTGTTCCTTGGTTTGGGGCAAGGACATCCCATTCCAGGGAAAATGGATCATTCTGACTCACATTCTCTCTTTATCCTCCTGGCACCATAGTACCAGTCCTTGAGAGTAATCCCCTTCCTCTCAGGTGGGGGTAGGGTAAATGCAAATGGACAGCTCAGAACAAGGAGAGCTTATGTCTGGCTGTCTTTGTGCATGTCCTGGTCACACTAAGGTGATTGGAAAATGCTTACTATGTTGTAGAAGAGAAAGGAGAGGCAGTTTTTGAGTGCCCTGACAGGACTTTGGTTCCAAGCAGCTGAGCAGAGCCTCTACTGAAAAACTTTGCATTTAGGGTTTAGCAGTGGGGCCTAAGGGATTTCATTGCTGGAACATTAAATTGTAGCTAAAGAATATTTTGAATATCTTAGTCACATCTAAAAGGCTTGGGCATACTTTTGTAAGTCTGGGGGGTTTTATCTGTCTTTGTTGGGAGAGCTGAGCAAATAAGACCTTGCTGAAAAGAAATAAGTAGCCTGTTGTGCTGTTGGGTAGTCTTTTCTAATTTGTGTAGCTGAACATCTAAAAACCTAAGGATTTTTGCATTGCATTTTTATATACCTTTGGATAGCATAGTTAAATAAAATATCCTTTAGATATTACTTTGTGATGATCACTTTGGGATTAATCTCATACTCTACAGGGTTGCTAGGTTTTGCTGCTAGGTAACTACTGCATCAGAGAGAGGTTTCTGTAAGATTTGGTATCTCTTGGGAATTGCAGGGTGATTCACATTGTGGCTGTAAGTCTAGGTTTCCCTAAGAAGAGTATGGGGATTGATCAGTTAGGAAAATTTTGGTTCAGTTAATTGAAAAAAATGTTCATGCAGAACATTCAGGTCCTAAAAATGTCCCTTAATTGCTATATAACAATTTTAGAATTGAATTATGCTGCTTGTAACATTTTAAAGAAAACTGACTAGTTCTTCAGTGAGGATGATTGTTGTATTCACCACTCCCAGTAGTAAATATTACATGAATAGTTGATAACATTTCATAAATATGTAGATGAAAAGTACTGATTATGTGAGGTTTTCTCCTGGGTCCTTATTAATTGTGAACCATAATGTTAACTTCTTCTGTTGATTCTGAGAGCAAAATATATTTGTTTGAAAATTAAATATTTGCTATAATTATGAAATGCATTATTTAACTGGTGAGATATTGACTTTGGCTTGTGTTCATGAAAAAAACTTTCAGATGCCATTTTAATGACTTCAGTATGGTACATCACCAATGCACAAGCTTACCACGAGACACAGCCTAAGTGTTGTGCTAAAAATAAAGCCAGTCAGTCATATTTACAAATAATTCACATGTGTATTCTAGGATGTACTTTGTAAATAATGACAAAGCAGATTGCATTTTTGGGATTCAGCAGTGCAGATCATCTAAAGCTGTTTTTGAGAAGGTGCACATTTTTAACAAATGCAGTCACCCCAGCATGTGCATATGTCATGGAAACCATTTCGTGTTTTAGTACCTGGTGAATAATTAATTATAAAATGTATTTTTCTGCATTCAATTCACATTACCACAGTTATTATAATAGAGCTGAGAATGTTTTCAAAGAAAACTGCAAGTATAATTTTCCTCTATGAGGCCACATTCTGAATTCAAATTGGAATCTCTCAAAAGAATGTGAGATTTACAGATTTTGAGAACCCTGTTGTCTTAACTTATTTTTATGGCACTAGCTACACCAAAGATGTTATTTTTTAACCTGAGATTATTTCCCATTGAGAAACAGAAGTCTTGCTTTTGTTCTTTGAACAGTGGCTGATGTAGGGAGTTGGTTCTTCACATCTGGAAAGCAACTTTGAACAAGGCAGATTTTTCTTTCTTGTAAACTGTCCACTCTACAGAGTAACAAAGGAGCCTTGTGAATCAGGAGATAAGAGGAAGTTAGGGCAGAAGAAAACTGATGGTCTGAGTTACCCAAGGCCAAACCTTTGCCTCCCCCATTGACAGAGCAGTGTTTTTACAACCTCCAGTTGGATTTTGTAGTGGGATGTCTACTCTGGCACCCACTGATTGGGCTACAGCTGGCAGTTGTGTACAAACACATCAATTAAAAAAAATCTGTTGTAGCAAAGCATGACTTTTTTTTTCCCTGTCTTTGAGAAAACCTCAGTAAAGAACATTTAGAGCTATTTTGAAGCAACACTGATTTTTCATAATAAATTTCAAGCCCTTAAATCAACCCAAGCTGTGATATGCCTTCAGCCTTTGGTTTCTGTTCAAAGGCAGTTCAGTTCTTCTGACTTTATCCTTGACATATCTACATACATCTAACTGCACAGCCAAAGCCTCAGGCTTATCTCTGTGCTAAGACCATGCAAACTGTGTACTGTCAAGTACACAAGCAAGCTGTACAGCAAGCAGCTGTTGCAATGTCTGCATGAGGAAGAGGAATTGAAACTTCCAAAATCAGTTCTGACAGTTTTACCTGGTCACTTTAAGACTGCAAAATCTATGCAACATATATCTAACTGTTCAGGGTTTTTTTCTCTCTTAAAAGGGGCATCCTTCAGACATGTTTCTGCCTCAACACTTTCATACCTCTTCTTAGTAATGCCAGTGATTATTATTGCTGCAAAAATAATCAGAAACACGGAAAAAGTTCTCTTTTTGCTGCTGTGTCATTATTTTGTGTGTGGAATAGCTCTTTGCACCCACTTTAGAAATCTGTTAAGAGCAGGAGATGTCAACTGATTCCTGTATAGGTATCACTTCCTGAAGTAGATTCTGTGTCTGTCACTTAGTGCTGGAAGAGTGACAGGTACTTATTGTCACTCGTAGTTCTGTTTCTCCAGTGGAACCATTCACAGGATTAAAGTTGCTCACAAGTATAAGTGTTTGGCAGGCTTTACATTTTTTTCATTATTACTTCAAATAAGAAAAATAAAGGAGGTGGTTCTTTCAATGTAACAATTATTTTTAAATAATTGATGTAAGTAAAGGCACTGCATGGCAACTGTCATTTTTCCTTTTTTTTTTAATGTTTGATATTCTTTCATATGACATTGACAATCCTCCTGCTAAATTTTTGGTTGAAAAGAATTTTATAGTCAGAGGTGGAAGATTTAAGTAGAGTGGATGCTTAACACAGCTCCCCTGCTATAAGTCAGGTGTCCTCTGCCACTGTCTCCATTAGAAATCCTTTTACTGGAACAGAACCAGTCACATGGGTGACACAGAAGATGTTTTGGATCTCTCCAGATGAATCACTTAAATAACCTTTCCTCTTCTGTAATAACATTATGCAGCCTTTTTCCTGGCCTCAATAATATCTTCTGGGTTTGTATAGGAAGGTAGTAAGGTTCTTATCTTGGTGCCACAGGGTTTCTTGAACTGCTTCCACAGATCCCTGTTTTTAAGAAACACAATCTATGGTACTGTGTGATAGGAGAGGACAGGAACATTGCCATGAACAGCTGAGTTAAGAGGCAGTTCTAGGATCTCAGGGCCAGTGCTTTGTTAACCTGTTTTTGTGTAACCGTGTGTCCCTCAGGTTTCATTAATCAGTTCCCTTGCAGACTAGTCCTGTTGTCTTGCACAGTCACTGTTAATAAGCTCTGGTTCTGTAGCTTCTTTTCTGTTACTGTTCTGTTCTTCTTTTCTGTTCTCTTACCTCATGAATCTGCCTGCCTTTTTTGCTGATATTCCCAGTCATTTTCAGGTAAGCATCCACAACAGTTCTCTCCTCTGTCATTTCTATTTGAGAAGGACAGTGTTGATTTCTACTGCTTTTTTCTGTACAATCTGCCCCCAAACTCTCATCCTCTTTGAGTGCAAAGTTTTGATGGGGATGCATTGAAGAAGCTGAGTTTAATAGATGGATACCAGTCATACAGCTAAACATGACATGTAATGTTAGAAATAATCTTCTGAAACAAGGCACCTGGTTGTCTTTTGGAGTCACTGGTCATCCTGTGTATTTCCATAGCAAGTACAGGGCACTGCACCAGGCTGTTCTGTGTAATTTGCATTAGTCTGTAAATGAATATGAGTCAAATGTTGCATGTATAGATGTAAATGTTCCTTTTTTCTTTCACATTGCCATTTCCCACAAGGTGAACATTTCTCAATCCTTGAACGTGTTGTTTCAGACAGGTTTTTCATTTAAACTTCCAGGGACAGGCTGAGGTAATAGCAAACAAGGACATAATTTTGCAAAAGCAGTGATAAGTGGAAAGCTGAATTCTGTGTTCTCTAACGTGCTGGTAGAGGGCATTGTGTAGCTGGAGATGCAGGATTTTAGTGGAGAGAGGTGAAGTGGAGGTCACGGCCATTAGCAAGAAAGTCAATGCAATGTTTTACGAATTTTTGTCTGTGGGATGTAGCCAGACACAATCTATTGTAATTACAGGCCGTCTGCCTAAAATTCTCTTGTAGTTTAAATTGGATTGCAATAATCTTAATTTCCTGTCCTAAGTGGTTGTACAGAGTTGCTGTATTTCACCCCAGAGGTCTCTGCATTTTACTGGTGAGCACAGCATTAATTGGCTATAAATCATTTCCTATGAAAGGTGCTCTATAAGTGTATGTTTTCACTCTTCTTGTTCAGTGCTGGCAGCAAGTCTGTGCCTCACACTTTACAAACCAATCAGAAATGAAAACTCTGTTCCCAAGAGGCTTCAGTTGAAATAAATAATGCACAGATGTAGAGCAGAGATGAGATGTGACCAAGAGCCAGTGATTGAGCAGTGAAAATCATTGCATATCTTGTTAGCTCTTCTAATAGCAGCAATGTTTCTACATGGGTTTGTGTGCTGACAGAAAAAAGAGCACGAAGGAAGGCGTGGTGCAGAACAGCACAGTATGAATGCCTTAATGAAAGAATCTCAGGCAAGAGGAGGCATTAGACAACTAGAAGTGAAGGCAGAGGAGAAATGGATGCCACCCAGGCTTTAGTGGGACAGTGGGATAAAATAAAGAGCAAAATGCATGGAGCTGAGAGGAGCAAAAAGGGCAGACTTGTGCATGCTTTGAAATATGACCAGGAACGGGTGTGAAGAGAAGCAGGCGCTGTTGGTGCAGTTGATGAATTTTGCTGTAGTATTCCAGCTTGATTAAAAAGAGAGTCCAAATAAACATTAGTGGAGTGAGGAGGGAGGGAGACTGCAGTAGCCAGGCAGAGAAAATAGAGCTTTCAGTCTTTTGCAGTTGAGGCGAAGTAGCATGGACTGATGGGGAAGATCTGCTAGAACTGGTAAAGGCCTTATCACAAGCTGTTTACATGATAGTGCAGTTGTCAGATATGGTGAGTTTCATTTGTTCAGCTAACTGCTTACAGAGTCTGAAGACAGGTTTTTTGCTGTGGGTTTGCTTAGTTCAATCATTAGTCATCTCTCATTTCGATTACTCTAATGGCTTCTGGCTAGACGTTGTCCTTCTTCTGCTCTTCACTTACAATCTATTCAAAAATCTCCCACATACATAATATCTTGACATTTCTGTTCACTTCGTTCTGCTGCCAGATCCCCTTAAAACTAACTTTAAATGTCACACTCAAGATGAAAGCAGAATCACACTTTGAATTCCTAGTTAAAAGAAATGGTTGTCCTATCTTACAGTTACTTCAAGATAAGTATTTTAAAAGCCCATCACTCTTGAGGTGTGACAGTCACCTTGGAGTTCTGCAGGATGTGTGTGGCAGTGAATGATCACAGCAATTCACAAGACTTCTGTTTGTGAATGTACTGTGTGGGGTCCTGTGTTGCCAGTTAGCTACCACAAAAAAAGGAAATTCAAGATTTCCTTCCAGAAAAAGGGAAGCAGTGCTCATTCATGCATTGCAGCTGCTCCTGCCTGAGGGGAGGGCAAGTTGTGAGTAGTGTGCTGGCAAGAAGAAGAGAATAACTTTAGTTTACAATGAGTTTGCAAAGCTGCTGTGGAAGAAAGCAATAAAATGACAGCTTTGGGGTTGTTTGTGGTCTGTAGAGCTGCTTGTTCCCTTCTCTTTTTTCATGCTTTTATTTCTGAAAAGCTGCTGGGAGGAGAGGGCTCAGAGGGTGGGGCACAGAGGTAGGGTTGCACTGTTAGTGCAGGGAAAGAAGGTGACTATCTCGGGTTCAGAACTGAACATGGAGGTCTGACCATTGTGGACCATCAGTGGTGGATTATTATGAGAGTAAAGAAAAATGGCTATTGGAAGAAAGAAAAGGATTTTCACTTTAAAGGGAGAAGTGGATTGGATTAACAGGTGATGGCAATCACCTTGGAAAGAAATGCATTGCTGGATTCCATCTGTGCTGTTTTCATCTGCAGCTGTCTTTAAATAGTAATGTCTGTATCTTGAAGGATGGTAAGAAGAAGGGAGCTTCTCTCCTAATAGGAAGGAGACAAGAGTTTACTTGATTAGGGATTTGCAAATGGAGTGTGATTGCAAATCACTGGAGATAATGAGAGTAAAAATTTACATGTTAATACCAAAATTAGTAACATTAGAAAATACAGTAAGTGAGAGAGAAAAATTCTGTGAGATTTTTGAAGCAGGACCCCTGAGACCTCTTCCCATGGCTCACTGTGTGGCAATGGAAGAACTTGTACAGGCAGTGAGAACTCACAGCTCCACACTGTCACTGAAAACAGGTCTCAGCAAATCACCCCTGAGGCCATGGCTTTGCAACTTGCCAGGCCCCAGCAATCAACACAACACTGGGCTTTTATCTTCTTTTAAAATAGTTATTTCTCATAGCAGTTTTGAAGCTTTGAAGAGTGATCCCACAGTGTCTGTGGAAATACTTTTTCCTTACTGTCTTAGCATTCAGTCTCAATTACAAAACAGCTTGTTAGTGTGTTGTCTCAGTATGTTCCCGAGACTTCATCTATATGTCAGAATGTTACAGCTGGGAAATAAGGTTACAATTCTACTACTGGTTGCTAGTAAGAGGACCAGTAAATATGGTTAAAATACTTTGGGACTTGAGAATATTTTTCAAAACATTTTAAACTTTTAGCCCCTCTCTGGTGAGACAAACATGAGCTGAGTTGATGTGTGCCCCAGCAGTTCTGCCTGATGCCCGTGTTCCATGTCAGGGCTGTGTTCCTTAAGGGAGCAGCCTTTGCTGAAGGCTCTGTGGAGTCAGAAGCCTGATACAGAACCTGGCAGAAGGGCTGAGCTAGGGCATGGTGAGCCAGGAACAGGGACGTGTGTGTGTGTGTTATGTTGGTTGTTATTAAACTGAGTCACAGAGAATGACCAGAAAGGAAGGTGAAAATGTACTTTTTCTCTTGGATTCATGCAGGACATACTGAGGCCTGGCAGATGTAAGGAGAATGTAAGAGGCTGGCAAGACAGTGAGCTGTCCATGTTAATTTTTGTGTATGCAAGCAAGTAATTAACTTGGAAAAAGACTAATTAGATATGAAAATTGTTGTCAAGGTGAAGTTTTCAGAAGTTAATTAAGAATACTTTTCTTTTTTGTAATCCAGTGACTGTTGAGAAACTGAACATGTTGTTGCTATTAACCAGAAAGGTCCTTTACTCCATGTCTCATTTCAGTTGTTATTGTTACATTAATATCTACATTTGTCGTGCTAAATTAGTTTCTGATGTGCAGTTCTCCTTGTCTGTACTCCAGCCTTCCCCTTTTTTTGCTTATTTTCTTTCTATCAAAATCCTTACTAAATCCTTGGCTTCAGCAACACACAATACCACAATACTCAACCTTGTTTCAGCCAGGAAATGTAACACTTGATGTTGTCTGTCCATGATGAGATTTGCTTTCACAGGATAAGAAGTCCCTTAAGTTTATTGCCCTGAAATGGCCTGATACCACTGCCACACACGGTTTGCAGTGTTGCAAACTCTAAGTTCAGAGGTTTATGAAAAGGGAGGTGTGTGGTGGTTGTTTTTACGAAGTGGCAAAGCCACAGTTTTGTGTTGTTTTTGCTTTTTCAAATACCAGATTATTCTTGTTTCAATTAATTGGCCCTGATATGTCTAAATTCTCTTTTCAGGAGGTGTATATAGCGGTTTATTCAGCTTACTTTACAATTTAGATCATATTATGCTTTGTTTTAAAAAATGAATCATATAATCTTGTTTGTTTCTGTTTGTTACTGTTTCTTATGCTGTAGCACATGCCTGTTTCTTTCTAACTTGCAAAAAGAAAATTCATCTCAATCACTCTTACTGTGCAGTCTCCACGATCTACTAATTTGTCTGTCAGTAGAAGTTTTAGAATAATAAAAACACACATCTGGGATACTCTCCCAGGTAATGAATGCTATTTGCTCAGCTCACACCTTCCACAAAAATGGGTCTGAATTAGAGAGCTTTGTACTGTAGCTGCTGGCCAAAATTTTGTGCTTTCTCTCATCAGTGGGTGATGAGATTCTGAAGGTAATTCTGCCCCGTGACACACCAGAAGGCTGCTGGTCTCCAGCTGCTCAGTTTGTACCTGGGAAAGGTTAGCTTGATACTGACACTGATTTCAGGTTTGTCGTAAGGTGTGTCTTGGACTTCTCTGCAGAGGCAGAGAGGTGCTGAAGGACATGGTGAAAAGCCATGCAAGGCTGTCTCTGATTGCTTGTATGTGAGCACTGTGAGAGGTGCCACACAACTCCTGGAGGCCAGCCCAGTGTGGAACAGGGTGTGTTCCCTTATGGATCTGGCAGTGAACTACTCCTGTAGTACAGGCTCTGTGTGATAAAGTAGTACTGTTTCAACCTATACATTAAGGAGTATTGAGCAACCAAGAATGCAGACCAGTGATGTAATTATCCCTAAGTTCAGAGCAGGTGCAACAAACTCTAATCCTAACAAGAGAGGGCAGACATCACTTTCTCCATGCCCTGCAAGTCACCTCTGGGTGACACCTGTGCTAACTTATTATCACCTGATTCCTTTCTTGGACAGGCACAGGGAAAACAAACATGCTTAGCAGCTGACATAAACTAGACTTAGACTTACATCATCCACATACTGAAAAAACAGCAGACACAAGCTACCTTGGCATGTCCTGGCCTCATGTGCCTTTAACAGAAATGCAGTCAAAAAAAGCCTTGCAGTACACAGGCAATGGGTCACTGCCCAGATGATCCTCTTTCTTCTCTGGGAAGGTCAGGGTAGAAACACTTATGTGCTGCTTCTCTGCTCTCCCTCAATAATTAAGCAGCTGGTTTTATCCTTTGCTTGATTTTACTGTGAAGTGCATTCACAGTTGACTTCTGCTGCCTGCAGTAACAAGCAGCAATAGAATAAGCAGTGCATTACTAACATAAGCATGTTTTATTTTTCTTTACAGGTAACTGTGCTGGTCCTTTTTGCCCTTGCATTCTTAACGTGTGTTGTATTTCTGGTAGTCTACAAGGTTTACAAGTATGATCATACCTGTCCAGAAGGATTTGTTTTCAAGGTAAATTGCATACCCCTTCTAGAAAAACAGTAGAGTATGTAATATTTTGTGTTGTTTTAGACATAACCTTGATTAAGGCATGCTGTATTGCATAGATGTGATGTTTCTTTACATAGGTTAGTGGGCTTCCTGCTATGCTGTACTACTGCACAATATTAATAGTGTTAATTTACTAATGCTATAAACACTGAACATATAGCAAAAGTCTAAATACTGGTGTCTTTCAGTCTTAACTTCACCTGCAGTTGTCTGGACAAAGCCCTCATTTATGGGTCATAAGGTTTAATGTTGCACGTTCCTCCAAATTACTGTGTCTTAGGAAATAAGAAAATGATAAAGTGTGGAGAGAAAAAATCTGGAATATGTGTCAAAGAAAAAGTAGAGTGATGTTCTCATTAAGAGTAGTAGAGTTACTTCAGGGTTATTTTTGTAGGAAGAACTTCTTGTTCTAGAACAGTGACCTCTAAGCCCTACTGCCAAAAGTGATGCCAAAAAAGGGAAAACACATTTATTGTAAAAAATACTGGTTCTAACCAAAAGGGAGGCTGGGCTCCCTTTATTTGTGTGAGATGGTGGTGCTGGCTCCTTTGCTATGACCTGGGCTGAAAGTCAGAAAAGTAACACTGACTTCCCAGTTGTAAATTTAGCAGAGTTGAACTTTGTAATGAGGTAAGAAAAGTAGCAGTGATAATGGCATTCTTCCCTTTAATTTTTTTAATAATGTTTAGTCACATAATAAATCAATTGGGTGCCCAGTACAAACTTCAAAAGGATTTAAGAAGTGATGGCTGCCGTGGTACTCCTCAACAATCTTGTTCAGGATTTTATCTGTTACTTCAAGCACATAAATATCTTACAAGAATCTAGTCCAAAATTATAATTAGTGATGCCCTTCTGGATTAATTTAGGTTTGAACATTCAGTTGGTTACTGCTTCCCCTTTGTTCAAGGGCAAAATATACTGTGGTTAGAATACTTGGCTGTAACTCAGGACATCCAGCTTTTGGTTTTGCTGTTGGCTTTTGGTGTTGTCTCAGACAGGCACTGAAACCCCTCTGTGTTCATGTCTCAGGGGATAAGAGGTCTTTTTTTCCCTAAGCTTTCTTTTGGCATTGAGCAGTTTAGAATATGGACTGTTATGTTCCTTTCCAGCCTGTCTTGATGTGATCCTGACTTGACAGGAACAGCCAGTTACATGTTCCTGTGTGAGCCTAGCAACAGCCTCCTGCTTCTGCCTCCTTTCACACCAAGTTGTCCTCTCCTTTGAGTTGCAGCTTTCTGGCTTCTTGTGGCTTTTCTTGCCAGTGTCACAAATATTTAAGGAAACAGCACTTTCTCAGAGATTTTTCAGTTGTATACTTCAGTTGCCCTGTGACCAGAGTCCGGTTGTGTTTCTCTCTCTTGGGTCCTGTGTTTGGGACAGAAGTCAGGCAGCACATCCCATAGCTCATGCTCTGTTTGTAAGGTGCAGCACATACACATGATGCATCATGATTACTCTCTTGGTGGTTTTCTTGGATCTGATGTTTTGTTTCCAGCTGCTTGATGGCATAATGCCAGGAGACACAGCATCTTTGGTCATGTAACTCTTTTTAAAAGAGTTCTACAGGATAAGGATGTTTGTAAATGACACAAGGTGTGAAAACTACCACTGCTAAGATGACTTTGTATTTATTTGTGTATTTTTTTGGGAGATGTGATGGCATGCCTTGGCACAGATGTCCTAGGAAACATGAAGTCTGTCACCTTGTGACCAGTGTCTCTGTGGGACTGGCTTCATGTTTCAGGTGGACTCAACATCATTCTCTGGCCTGGATGTTCCCAGGTTTTAGATACTGATGTGATTTCCTGGTTAAGGGCAAAGGTGTGCCTGCCTCAGGAAGCCTGGTACTGCAGGAATCTCTGCATAAAGGCTGAGCTAACCATAGCTCTGAGTCAGACTCACTCTTCTCTGCTTTGATGCTCTCATACATGGAGCAGTTCCAAAGGTTTGTGCTGTACTACGCCTCCAGGGCATGAAGGTGTGCTTAAAAAGGTGCTCATTTTCCTTTGTACAGCAGTCTTATTTCTGTGCTTGCTTAAGCTTTCTGAGACAGCCTTAGTACTGCTGCTGTGCAGATTGCTTCTCTGGAGCACTCATCAGAACCTATAGGTGAGAGTCACCACAAAAACCTGAGTGCTCTTACATCCTGAAGCATTTCCCCAGGGTTTCAGTATGTTCTGTACTGGATCTGTTACCCTTTAGCTTTTGTTGCCAAAGCACCTGTGTTCTGACAGACTTGTGGACAGTACAACAAAGTCATTTCAGTGCATTGAAGATCAAACCATCATCTGTTAAACTGGGAATTACTGACCCAGCAAAGTTAATGTGACAGAAGATACTATTTATAAGTGAATACCACTGAAGTCTTCATGTCAAAGGAACAAAAGGCATCCTCTTTAATTCAGCCTCACAGCCAGGGTTTTCTTTGGCATCAAAGGTCACAACCTGTAACTAATTTCCAAAATAGAAGGGTTGTGAAAAAAAGACTGGCAAGACTGGAGCATCCCAGTTTCTCCTCATGGCCTTCCTTCTGCTCACACCTGGGAACCATGGAAACAAATACAAAGGTTGAAAATAAATATTGTACATAGCTGAAAGTCTCAGGCAGGTGGCAGGGTAAGAATCAGCAGCAGTTCCCATCACTCAGTCACTGAGTGTTGCATGGCTTGCCTTGACTGGGAACTAAGCCAAGGGGCTGTCCTTAGGCAGTACGCAAGGGGCAGTGAGTAAAAGGAGAGGTTTTCCATCTCTTCTAGAATCATGAAATCCTGGGAGCAAAAATGCAGTCAAGGGGGAAACTGATGTGTGTTTCTTTAGGCTCTTCTGTCAGATGTTTTGCATGTTTGTGACTACAAGGCTCAGCCCCCTCCATGCCCCCCCCAAAAGCCCAAACCATTACTGAGTCATTTTTGCCTGCTACAAAGCAAATTGCTTCTGGAGGCACCACAAGATTCTGTAGGTATTTTTCAGACTGTCAGTAATTTTGGCTTGTCTCCAGCTCTAATAATTGTATTTGCTTGAATTTCCTTGGCAGATTTCATTAGTTCAATGGATTGTGTTCCTTTCCCCACTTTAAACATGTAGAATTTTGATTACATCCCATGACTGAGTAAAATAATCGCTACAAAAATGTCTCTGTCTATGTGCTTCTTAGTCATTTTTTCACATCAGAAGCAGTGAAAGTTATCCCAGATAAAACATGGATAATACTTCCAGAAGACGACATGGTTGATGTATATGCATATCAAATAGCTCTATCCATATTCCTGGATTATGTTTTTATAAATTTTAGGTTCCAGTCTTGCAGCTGGCAAATACATTGCCTATGAGCATGGGAAAGCCTCTGCTGCCTTACAGTGCTGAAGGGACACGGGTGCTGTTCAGCCAGGGTTCAATCCCATCTGCTTTGTGGTTCTACTTCAACACAACTGGGTGGGAGACTTGGCCTGGCCGCTGCCTTGACAAAGGATTACAGATAAAAGGAACCAGGGTGGCTGTGGGAACTCTGGGCACTGCTGTGAGTCTGACACACTTGGAGGCTTCTGTCACAGCCACGGGTTGGAGCCAGTGAGGTGCTGACGGTGGGAGGGCTGTCAGTCTTGTCACAGCCAGGCATCTTTGAGCCATCACATGTGCCACATGATTGAACTCTTCAGGGGCAGGCAGGTTCTAAGTCTGCCTGTGGGCCTCTTGTTTGGGCAAGTATTCCTTTCTTCTTTCGTATCTTCTGATTATTTTTTTCATGCTAGCCTTTTTAGGAAGCAAAATTTGTATTATGCCAAGACAGTCTGCTGGGTCTTCTCCCATCTTTTGCTTTATATCTTAAAACCATTGGAAACTGTTGTTACTATTGCTTATTTATGCCTTTTTTTTTTTTTTNACAAAAGTCAACTCGGAAGTAAATGTGGACACCTTTAAGGTGGAATCTGGTCCTAAAACCCATGGAATTTTTGCATGTTTTTCTCCTGAGAAATCCCAATGTAAAATTTTGTTTGCCGAGTAGGAAAACAGTAGCAGTTCAAAGCTGCTGTGCTGTAGTATTATATATTGTAGTCCTCTGGTGCTGGAAACAGAAAGACCAAATATCCTATTTTTAAAACAGCCAGAGTAGAAATGACTAAATGAATTCTTCCTCAAGCTGCAGCTACTTCTACCTTACAAGAGTCAATTCAATTGCTCAGGTGACTGCCCTAACATGTTGAAGTATAAGGCAAGACTGCCTGGACTGGCTAATGTGGCAAGAGGAGCTGCAGAGAGACCCCAAGACCTTCTGGGGCAAAACCTGGGGGTCACAATATATGGCTCAACAACTTTTTTCTTTGGTGCAATGAGCTTCTCTGTAGGCTCTTCCTGCACTGTTACTGGAGGAATTCCTGGATGGTGATACATGGAACAAATGCACTGCATAGGCACATTCTCTTTGGCTTTTAAGATGACAGCAAAATGGATTTGACTTTTATTTTACTCTCTAAATTATCTATTTCACTTTCCAAAGCTCTGAGCATCTAGCAGGCTCTATTTAGTGCTCTTACAGTCTTAGGAAGTGAAATAATGTAGTGTCTCAGCTCCAGAGAGCTTTTTAAAAGCTGCTGTTGGCTACATCTTTCTGACAATCAGGAGTGAAGTATTTGTAGGTGTGTACACACTTGCACATACACTTGGCCACCCACAGAGTTTTCCCTTTAATGTGTGAACTACTGGGCTGTAAAACTGTTCATACCTTGGCACCAATAGATCTGTATTAGTTTCTGTCCCTCAGACTGCAAATACCAGGGTAAATTGCCTGAAGTTAATCAAAGAGTAGAATATGGACAGGTGTAATTGTAAACTGAACAGCTGGAATTTTGTGGGCAGGAATAAACAGCAAAATGTGGCTGGAGCTGGAGATTATATACTTCAAAAAATAATTTTAGGCAAGCACATTTCTTTTATGTTAATTATTCTGGCAAATAAACCCAGATTGGTCTTCCTGGCAAATGCAGGAGTAGTTGAAGGATTGCAGGGAAGAACAGTTTGAATACAGTAGGACAATACTGTAGTTAATTGACTCACAGAAAGTGACTGTCGGATTAAGACTAAAGGAAAAAGAGAAAAAAACCCCAAAACCCCTAAACCTTCTTTGTGTGTGTGTGGGAGGGGGCTGTGTCTGAAATCTAAGCAATGGATTTCCTTTTCAGAACAATCAGTGCATTCCAGCTGGGTTGGAAAACTACTACTCTGACCAAGACTCCAGCGCTCGAGGGAAGTTTTACACAGTCATAAACCACTACAACCTGGCCAAACAAACCATCACGCGCTCCGTGTCCCCGTGGATGACGGTACTGTCAGAGGAGAAACTCTCTGAACAGGAGACTGAAGCTGCTGAGAAATCAGCTTAGTATGATAAGCTAATTATTAAAACTATGTCATTGGAAGGTAACTAAGGGACTTCAAGGAATTTTTCATTAAATATAATTATGGATAATTTAGAGGTTACTCATGTTTATGGTGTAACTGCTTCTGTTTGCTGATACTGCTTTGCAAAAAAAAAAAAAAAAAAAAAAGAAAAAACTGAAAACAAAAACTTGCTGCAGAACATTCATGGGCATAACCCCAGGTGCATATCAGCATTGCTGTAGAGCTTTGACACCATTTTCAATGTTAAAAAAAAAATCCAGTGTTAGATATGTTCTTGCAGTTTATTGGATACTGATAGATTTTGTCACTGGATTTTCAGGGCTTGGACCTTAGATAAATCATGTGTTCTGTTGTCTGAACAGATACTTAATTTATTAAGTTTTTGAATTCTTTGTCATTTTGCAAACTGAAACACCCCAGCCATAACTAGAGTGATCTCTTGTTTAGCTGAAAGCTGTAAGTCATGTTTAGTTTGGGCTCAAGCAGGAATGATAGCACTGACATCGAGGCGTAATGTAATGACTTGTATGGAGAAAGAAACTGTCAGGTCGCATTTTTCCTTACATTTCCTTTCCTGTTTTTTGTAAGTGATAATGAAGTTCTCTGCAACAAGGCATGCTCAATGTTTTCTTATTGCTGTCAACAGGATTTAACTGCATTTCCACTGTGGCTTTAGCATCTTGGTAAGGATGTGCACTGAAACACAAACTAGATAGACATTATGGAAAAACACAGGCAGTTTTAGTGGTGGGTGTTGAGGATAGTGTAAAAAATTTACAGTTCAGGATGTTCTAATGAGAAATGACATCTTTTGATCATAGTAAGGGGGCAGAAAGCCTATTCACAGTACATGTAGTCCACTATGTCATTTTGTTGGATACTGCTGAAGGAGTAATATGTCTAAATTTTCTCATGTATTACATTCACATTTTCCCTTTTTATTGGTTAGAAAGAGAGTTCTGTTTATGTATGGTTTGCAGTTTGATACTTTTTAAAACATGGAGCATCACAAGTGAAACAGTAGCGTATTAGATACCACAACTGGCTGTTAAAGCTCCATGTGAAACAAAGTGAAGAGTAGAACTGTTTGTGTATGGCTTGGGAGGGGAAAAGACGTAGAAGAACATAGTATTGTGGATGCACGTTGAAGTTCCATTGTAATTACAAACTTACGTATTCCTTGTGTGAAATCATGTTTTCATTTTTATTATAAATCTTAAATATACATTATAAAAAATCTTATTAATTTAACATACAAAAGTGTGTGAAGCATCTGAGCAAGCAAGTTGCCTTTTTATTCATGTAACTTGAATGGGACAAGGTAGAGTGGACATGTCAGAAGTTCCTTTTTCTTTGGTAGAGTCTGTACAAAAATTAAGGGGCTGTTCAGTATAGGCTGATTCTCAAGATCTACAGTAGAACAAATGTGGTCAGCTCTACTTCTGTTTTTCTCCAGCAGAAGCCTGTCATCCCAATAGAGTAAAAATAACCATTATGACTCAATGCTCTAAATTTGATAGGAAATGTGCATTACACAGTGCAGCTGGAAAAGGCATTTTATTAAGTCATCATGGTATGTAGAATGCCTAAGAAGCAATAAACTATGTGCCAAATTTTTCTTTACATTTAAAAATACTTAAAAGCTTATGTTAAGATCTTTAAAATATACCATGTTTGCATTTTCTAACAGGCATCTGCTTTATTGAATATAATTAATTCACATGTAACTTTTGACATTTTCACTCTGTGCAGAGTAAAGAATAATGCTGCCTGTTGCATAAAATGTATAGAAGTATACATTTCAGAAGAGAGATATGAAAACACACACATTTCATATCAATGTACTTGTAGAGGACATTCAGATTTTATAGGATGGGAAAGGTCTGTTTCCCAAGACTGTCCTAAATAGAAATGATTCACGATCCATCTCCTCCCCTTAAATTTAGGACAATAAAAACTTTAATGCATAAGTAAATACTGATGAGAAACAACTTCTTTTTCTCCTCGTAACAATAAACAATAAAAATTAGTAAGCCTTACAATCTCAGAGAAACAGATTGTTTATGCTTCTTGAAGTCAAAACCATTTTCCTTCTGATTTATCAGGGGGGAGTTTATTGAGTCTTATCTACACTTGGTTTTGAGACTTTTTTAGTCAACAAATCGCTCCCAGTTTTAGTACTTGGAAGAGTTTGACATTAATTGTCTATCCTTTGGCTTTGTTCCAGCATCCCAGAACATCTGTTTCATTGCACAATCTGTTTGTGTTGTATTCTCTCTTTTCACTTAAAAGTAAAGCTTTTTGTTGACTCCTTATCATTATTACTACCATTAGATCAAGCTGATTTCTGAGTCAAGTAGTTTCAAAGGATTAGAAGTAAAGGTCATTGATGTGCAAAGTGATCACTGTGTACTGAAGTGGTGTGATGAAATAAACGCCTGAGACAGAGTAGATGCTTCTGCACAGCAACAGTTTCCTCTTGGTCTGGGATGGGAGCTGGACTTTGCACAGCACAGGTGGGTGGTTGTGACAAAACCAGCATTGTTCTTTCCTCTGTTAGTTCTGCTCCTCCTTGTAGCTTTCTTCACAGCTCTTGCGAAGACTTTTATGTTCTCCACACAAGTGTGGTTTTGTGTTTGATACAGGAATTTAAAATGAATGTACTAATGGATATGTGCACACACTTATTTATTGGAAAATACTTCCATCACAGAGGTCTGAGAAAATGCATAAAATACATACATATGCTGCTATACCCTCTCCACTAAAAAAAGACCATTTACAGAGCATGGAGCCAATAGTGTGTTTAATTAATTATCATACCAGTCCAGGAAAAGCAAAGAGAATGAACACATTACAAGGAAGAAGAGGATCCATACTCTAAATCCAGCATTGTTTTTGATGGCCTGTGAGGGAAAAGTAATCCCTGTTACCATTACCAGTAAGTACAATTTCAACAGTGGCAACTCAGAATGCCTGTTTGTGGCATCACCCTTCCCTCCCACAAGAGAAACAATAAAATTTGCCCTCAGTTTCAGGTGAACACAGGTCAGGTTGACTGTACCTCTTTGGATTTGTCACACTCAAGTCACACACAAAATCTTAGAATTGTGCATTTGGAAAAAAAAAATTTAAATCCCAGTATTTCATGCACTCAAACACTAGGAATCTTATCAGAAAGTACAGCTTCAAAGCTGAAGTTCCAAAAGTGAAATTCCTTGATTAAAAGTAATCAGGCCTTCATCTTTACAATAAAGGTCTGACTCGAAACAAATGAAAAAACAACCAAACAACAAACAAAATCCCTGACACCTCTGGAGATAACTCAGTCACTTTTTTCAGTCTCAGAGCCAGTATTTTTTTTTGGCTTCTTTACAAAACTGAGACCAGCAGGGGACTTGGCTTTTTGCTCTCATTTTTTAGATTTATATATGGATTTTTTTGATATGATACAAACACTAATGTGAGTAAAGTTTTTTATTTTACCACCTTAGTTCTACCTAAAAATGTGAAAAGTGAAGCCAAATAAAGCTTCAATTCTTGCCCTGTTTGGTGCACTTTTCAGAAGAGCAGAGCAGTGGGGAACTCATCGTTGAGATCCTTTTTCTCTGTGGTTTCAGGAGGGAGAAAGAAGTGAGCCATTTACTCAGTAGCCTAAATTAGGAACTCAATTTTTATTGAAATCTCAGTTCCCAAAAGAAAACATCCTTTCCTTCTCATTAGTAAAAGACTGGAGGAGATTTGTTTACTAGGAGCATGCAGGAAGTGTTCAGGGTGCTAAAGAATCTCTTCTGTTAACACTCAGCATTCTGTTTCAACCATTTCAGCACTGTCTTATATTGGTAGTCTGCAATTTCTGTATCCCCCCCTTCTTTAAAAAAAAACCAAAAAACTTCACAGGTGCTTAAATGCAAGCCAGGTGACCTTCATGTTTAAAAAACTGCTGAGGCCAAGTAGATTTCTGCAGTCCTGTGTAGCAATTCAGATCATGCTTAGCAAGTGTGAACTATTGAGAAGCTCAGCTACCTTGAACAGTTTTCCCAAACCCCTGCCCTGACACCCAACACCCACTGCACCACTCCCGTGGGTGAGCTTGCACATGCTGGTTTTAAAGCAACGTCTGGAAAAAACTGAAAGATAAGAGAAATTAGTCAAGATATTACCTCTCTTATATCTTCATTGCCTTCTTTTATATTCTCTGTTGCACCCACAACTAATTGATGGATGTTGTCAATATCAGTTTCCTGTTTAAAAAAGAAATAAAATCGAGAAATAGTAATAAATGTTACCAAAAAAAAAACCAAAAAAACAAAAACAAACAAAAAAAAACCACTTCCAAGGACTTGGGGAACAAGCAGAAGTCAAAAGTAAAATAAAATCTGGTATTACTAACATCTTTGTTTCATTGATGCCAAGGCAGAGAGTAGTACATTTAAGTCACAGTCTCTTTATTGGTGATTATACAAGTCTGAATGGAAACCACAAAGACCAGTAGGATGTCTCCCATTTATCTAGAGTCAAATCTAACCTGTCTGGTTTTTCCCAGCTCTTTTGGAAGAGGTGCTAACATTTCCAGAAAGGATGCTGTTAAGTAACATGTTTAACGGGGTACCAGTTCTGAGGCAGAGGGATCATTCTAACACATCTCTCTCACTTTCCATTCCTGGTACATACTAGTAAGTAACAACAGTAAATATCATGATTCTGAAATTTAAAAACAAACAAAAATATTTTCTTTCACATTTGTATTGAGGATTTGTTAATTTTATGTTCACAAGTTGGCAATCAAGACCAAAATGTCCCCAAGAAAATCTTCAAGTTGTATTTACTGCTGTAGTATTGTATTATACTAACCTGTTGCAAGACTTTCTCAGTGAATATCTCTTGTAATCTGGAGATTTCCACCACTTTTCCTTCAATTTGTCTTGGCAAAGAACAGAAATACTCCATGAGAAAACTAGCACAAACATGTCTTGCTCTGCAGCAGATTCAGACCCTCCAGCCCAGTAAGTGGCTGCTCAGGAGACCACTGCTTTGTCAGTTGTCTGTGAGGCAGCAATGGCCTGGGATTAGGACTTGGACAGTGCCTGGTTGGAAGCCAACCAGCCCACAGTGAAGCCCTGGGAAAGGCAGCCCCAGAAGGGCTCAGTGAGCAGCTTTCACTGCCAGGTTTCACCCTTACTTAATTTCATTTAATAACATCCATGCTGGGCCTTAAGCAGTTGATTTTGACACATCCTTTTCATATACTGCTCTGGCATGTGCAGTTCCCCTTGCCTAGGACTGATACCCAGCAGTTTCTAGCTGGAGTTTGGGTGTTGTGCACAGATGGGGAGAGAGTGGCACCACTGCCTGTCTGCATGGGGTCAGCAATGGCCTCCCCTACTGCTGTCTACATATCCAGCAGACAATGGGATGGAAATGGAAAATTTAGTACTTTAAAACTTGGATAAGGGAGAATGTAAACCTTCCAAATGTAACCAGTGCTACCATGCTTTACACTGGGGGACAGCACAGGGTTCCTTTCCTGGGCCCTGGTGTTTTGTCCCAGCTGCTCCCACAGCACTAGAGCAGGAGCAGGCAGTCCTGCAGCCCTGCACACGGGGGCTGACTGGGCATGGGCCACCCTCTGTCAAGGGACAGAACATTGTACCTGACTTCATCGAAGAGATTGTTCATTTCACCAACAAGTCTCTGGTTCTCCTGTTCAAACTGGAAAAAGGGGAGAAGGAAATCACACACAAAATTTATAGGTTAAAATTCCCAGAAGTGAATCTGAAATGACAGGTATGTGTTTGAAGAAGAGTGACAGTAAATCCCACAGAGAAAGGTTTAGACTTCTGACATGGGCAATTTCTATCATAAAGAATGAAGAAAATCTTTTTATTTCTTTTAACATCCAGATTTCTTTTTGTATTAGAGGCTCACTGATTACTTCATTGGTAAGAACAGCCTTCTCTCCTGGCTTAAAGGATTCCACAGAATCTAAGAGGAAGGTTACTGGGCACTGCCACCTTCACTGTGAGGTAGAGGTCTCAGGGAAGGTGCCCAGCTCCATGAATTGAAGGGGAACAGAGAGCAACATAGAGCAGTTCCATCAAATTCCATTGATTTCCACTCTAAAGATCCAATGGTTTTGTCAAATAAAGTAATACCAGTGTTGCAATACATTCAAATGTCATTGTCACTGCTGCCTGTAGTTACACCACCTACAGAGCAGAGTATTTTTGAAAATATAATCACCTAAAATACAGTGATATTTACTTCACAGCAGCAGATGGGGTAAAGGTGCTTCATCATTGCACTGCTTTACATTCACAACTATTGCATGTCTGGTGGATGGACCTCACAACAAAGCCAAGGCACAGAGCAATGGAACAGAGCCACGAGGTTTAGCTCTGCCATTTCCAGTTGGCCCTTGAGTGACTGAGTGGGGCCACCATGCTGCAGGTGCTTTTTCTGACTTCTGTAAGGATATCTGTACAAATAGTCAACATCAGAAATTCCCTGTTTTACTACCTCAAAAAACTGAGATGGTAACTACTTGAGAAGACAAATTTTCAGTAAAGAAACAGTGAATTACTTTAATCCTTTACAAACAGAACAAATCCACTTGAGAAATTATTCTTTAAAAAGTCCCTTTGATATTTAAAACCTTCCACTGGCACAGATTTAAACTGCTAAATGATCTTTGCAACTTGAAATCATGGCTGATGGAGCACTTGCACAGACAGCAGTTAAGATATGCTAAAACTGGCAGTTGAACAAAGGGTTTGAGCACTGAACACATCACATACCAGTGCGTCACAAAGGGATTTACATGATGGGAACATAAAATCAAGCTCTAGCAATCAGCATAGCTCAGTGATTTATGGCTTATTGAAGTAGCCTCTTTTATGACAGTGAAGTACTCTGTTACCAAAGTATGGCATAGTGACAAACTGCTTAATATATGGCTAAAAATCCAAGGCATAAAAGAAATAATCACCACTCCTATTAGTTATCCCATGAGAAAAGTCATTAGATGTGCTGTTCCTGAATTTAAGACAAGATCAACCAACCAATAAAAAGATAAAGTCGGAGAAAAGTAGATATTTTCATGACTGCAAACAGCAGAGACAGATTTTTCCAACTCAATGCAATCACATCTGCTCACAATAATTGTAAAAAACATTAATATACCTGTATTCAGAGTTATAAACTGCAATTTATTGTGTAAATCATGCAGTAGCCTGCAAACATTTTGAACAATGTCAAGCTCTCTCCTGAGGGTAAAATACCGATAGAAATTGGTGCTTTAGCAATGATAGGGCTTTAATTCATTATTTTATCTACATGAAGGATCATGGAACCATGACTGAGGATTTGGTAAGTATGATATCACACAAACCATCCCAATTTAAAATCAACACACCAGTTTACAGACTGCAAGCTACTTTTTCATGCAATTGTTTAGGATAGAAAAGATCTTACAGATCAAGATAACAACCCAAGGCCACCACTAAACCATGTCCCTAAGTGCCATGTCTACATGTCTTTTAAATACTGCCAGTGATGGTGACTCCACCACTTCCCTGGGCAGTCTGTTCCAAAGCTCAAATACCCTTTCAGAGAGGAGATTTTTCCTGTGATCCTAGGCCTACAAAACACAACCTGCACTTAGCTTTCAGTCAGAAGGCCCTGCCAGAGCCATCATCCCCAACTCTTGTTGCCCCTGTTTCACTGGAAGCTGACAGCAAGGGGCTTAACAGTACTATGCATAAAGACAGGAGAATGAAAATATATAAAGAATTATCTTTTCAAAGAAAACAGCAGGAGTAAGCCTCTAGATTTTAGATTGGCACTCAAGAACAGTATGAGGGCATACAGAGCAGCCTCTTTAACAAGCCATACCATAATTATGTGCAACTTACTCATCTCTGACTGGAAGGATGATGTGCACTGTGTCTGGGAACACCTCAAATCACTGCCAAGGAAGCTTCAAGTCATACTGCTGCAGCCCTATAAAGCTCAGTGTTCTGATATCAACACAGCTACTGATTGAAATCAGGTTTTCTTTATATAAACCCAAGGCAGTGTGTGCTAATGTAGAGAGGTTTTCTAAGAATTAAGCTATGTTCAAAATGATAAATTTTAGGAATATAAAAAAAATCTGACAGGCTGTCAGCAATCATGCCTATGTCAGAAATTTCCTATTCAAATGTAAACAGAATTGGATCAATCTATAAACATGCTGATAGCAGAGAAATGCAAAAATGTTAAAATTCATGAAATTCTGTTGTGACAGACACCTTACAGCTATTCCATCTGATTTTGACAATAAAAAAAATTAAAAGGAAATAAAATGAAGTGTAAAGCAAAAGTAATAGTTAAACAGTACAACTATTTGTCTTCTAGAAACTGTCCAAGAAAGAAGGGCAAACAATTTATTCTTTCAGAAGTTTCATAATGATTCTTCTGACGCTGCCTTGACTTCTATTGTTTCCTAACTAAACAAAGCAATTAGTAATTGTAATGGTAAAAACAATTTCAATTGTTGAAAGATAGTTTTTATTAATTTCATGTCTCCATGTAAATATTTTGTAGCATTTGTAAATATTAGCTACTACCAGAAGAACCAGAAGTCACAAGGAAAAGGTGTATCTTCTTATGGCAGTATTCTGCCTAGAATATTAAAAGTTAAGTTAGCTGTTAGAATCTGTACCTTTTTTTACCATACATGAATACAGCAGAAAATACAATAAAACAATCAGACACAGGATAAACATACCATTTGTATTTCTTCAGGTGACAGCTCATCATCACCTCTGCTGTCCCCCCATAATCCAAGGTTACTTTGGGCATCAGGCAGATTCCTGTCTGTAAAAGAACCACCAAACACTTGAGACACTGAATAGTACAGGGCACTGAACAGTAAAGTCAAAATAAGTTTTCATCCATGTTAGACTGATGATGAAATTGTTGTATCTCCTTTGTCAGTTACTGAGATTCACCCTGTATTTACAGCACAAAATTACATCAATAACCTTTAATTTCTAAACTGGGCGAAAAGTCTTCATGTAAGTTTAATTTTGTGAACTAAAGGGAGTTGCATTAACGTACTGACAGAGAAGGATGTAAACCAGCTCATAATGCACTAATATATTTTAGAGCACAAAATAGTGCAGCAGTTGTCTTTTAACAGATAAAACCACAGTATTTTCAAAATGACAGTCTGTATGCAAAGTATTACCTTCCTGTGAGACTTGGCAGAACCACCAGCTCCTCCTTTCAGAAACTGAAGACAGAATCTCAAAGAGGTTTGGAGCAAAGCTCACAGACAACCTCGATTTTGTCATGCTGTTTAAACTTCTGTTACAGTGCAAATCCCACACCACACTGCAAGGGGTCCTCCTGCACATAACAGGAACCACAAACTAACCATAAACACATCAAAGCTGCTTCATTCACTTCATTAGGATTTCTCCTTTGATTAAAGCTAGTCATTTGCATAAATCTTTGTATGAGTTGGGCATAAAAGATCTTGAAGGGTTATTTCTGGGCTATTCCCTTCTGGAAGATTTAATTTTAGGCTTAATTATAGACTTCTGATTATAGAGGAAGAAGTTAGAATGGGAGAGAAAAGAAACTGTGCTACAGGAACCCACTGTTCTAGCATCAGTGTTTAAAAACCTTGTAATACTGCAGCCTTGAGAGCGCCTCTCTTCTCCCCACTGGGTGTAACAATCTTACAAAACCCAAGTGAGATCTGTACCACCCCACAATGGATCAACCCTCAACCTGCTCTGATGCATCAAATTAAAACACAGAAAGATTTAGTTTTTGCCTTTTCATACATTTCAGACTTCCTATTTATTCCAGTCAATCTTTTAAGCATTTATGTGTATTTTAATTTGTTTTGTGATAACTTCCTAAACGTAATTTTTTTTATTGCTTAAGCAGCACTGATGCATCATCTTTCAGAGACTGACTTGTCTTGGGAAGCCTCTGAAAGGAGTAGTCCTATTTATAAACACATGTATGAAAAGAGATGTAAGGAGAAGTTTTTCTCTTTTATCCCTCATGATAGTATTTGTGCAAACTCTTGAACACATTAATATTGTAAAAGAGTATTGTGTATGTCTCCTTTAGAAACTTTTTTTTTTTTTGCCTCCCAGCAACCATCCTAACCAGGATGCATAAACAACGACAATGTTACAAGGGATATGGATAAGGAATATAATAAATTAGAAAAAAAAAAATCAGCTCTTTCCTATGACAAGTAAAATATAAACCCAAGAATCTCTTTAAAGATTGTTTATAACACATCCAACAATTTTTTCCTTGGGGTATTATCAGTATTTCAAATCTATTTCACAGAAACACAAAACCTACTGGTTTAGGTAATCAATGTATTTACCTTATATCAAAATTACAATAAACTATTTACTGCATTCAAACAAAAAAAAAGATAATTAGTTTATAGAGGAAAAAAAGAGAAAAACCCTCCTATTTTATCCCAGAGGAACCAATTAGTTTCAGGCCCTGCCAGCACTGTTAAAAAACAGCACCTGTATCCAATGTGATGGCTAATAAGCAAATATACTTTGGTAAGAGGTAAGCAAGAAACGTGTATCTCCCCAGGGTTCCTCCTGTCACCTTGGTATGTTTTGGGCTTTCTGCAGCTTTCACAGAGCTGACATTAATGCTTTTCTGCAATTCAGCAAGCAAAAGCAAAACTACATTTCTTTTTCAGAAACAGAAGTGGTTAACTCCTGACAGAGATATAAAATTATGATCAAATCCTCTGAACCTTTTTCCATGCTGAAAAGAGACAGCTGCTAAGCTTGTGGACCAGTTCAAAAGCTACTCATTATTTACATTTATTTCCATAAACTAAATATCAAATTTGTAATATGCAAATAAATACTGCCAGTATATAAAGGCACTCTCCAGAGAGACTATTTTCCTACCATTAGACATGTCCACTATAATTCTAATGTAAACAGGTGCTTTGCCACAAAACAAAGGCAATCACATTTTGCTTTGGTTTCTGCCAAAACCCAAGTGGTGCTTCAGCATATCAAACAGCACATTCAGCTGTTCATCATAGTGGGCAAATTAATGACAGGACCACAAGCTGGTCTCAAAAGCATCTTTACAGATGAGATTTAACAACCAAGGGACCCAGGCATGCTGCTGATGGCTAATTCATAAAAACAAATTATAAACCACCAACACCCTGAGGATGAAACAGCTTATTTCAAAATGCAAACATATCCCTGGCTTCCTAAAAATTTGAAAAGTTACTTGGAAAAAAGTATAAATCAAATGCTGTAAGATTTAAACTGAGCTTCTTGTTTCCTAGTCATCTTGTTCATGTTGTTCTCATATTTCAACAACCACCTACCAGCAAAGTCACAAGGCTGATTCCTATAAGCAGCAGCAATCAGCACTTACCCTTATGTGAGGAATCACAGGCTGTGTGTATTTGCATACTGTTCCAGACAGATTTATTTTCATATACAAGTTCCATAGTTTTCTCAAAGTCTAGTCAGCAACCCCTCATAAGTACTGCAGCAGCACCATTTGTGTGGCAGGACCCATACTTTCTCATAAAAATTAAAACAAAAACTCATGAAAGTGAGAACCAAATTAATGTGCAATAAAATAGCTGCATTTCTGTTTACTGCAGTGGTTTGCTGTGTCCAAGGCAACCAAAGAACAGTATTTTCCATGGTGTGGCATAGATTTTTGGAGCTAAAAATTGTAATGACACTATGTAGTGGGAGTGCACACTTCCAGAGATTGCAGGGACATTTGGTAACAAGGAAAGAGCACAGGGCACAGAAGGTGCTACTATGCTGCTGCTTCACCAGTGGCACCAGCTCACAGCTGCAAAACACTGATAAAAGGTTAAGGTGAAACTCATCTATGTGCCTGTGTGCTGCATCACTTAAGACACACTATAAAAAGGTAAGCACTAGAAATGGCACATAATCAAAACCTGTACTTCTCACGATAAATTCAGTATGGGGGGATTAAAAAGACACACTGGTAGGGCTGCAGAAGTACAAACTAGTGAGAAAGATAAGGAAG
>WEIU01009872.1:5655-57543 GCA_013389925.1 Aegithalos caudatus
TATAAATAATATATTATGTTAAATATTAATGTTTAATGATAAATTATATTAAATTATACACTGTACACATTATACACACACATATATAAAACAAAGAAATATAAAATAAGTTTGTTTGTTGCTGCTTTTTTTAACTGAATTGGTGAAATTTTTGACTATAATAATTACATAGACACATTGTGCAGTTGTTCCCTGAGACAATGTTAGATGGAAGTCTTTCCCTTCCTTGGTGTTCAGCTGTGGCATCCTAAAGAGAGGGAAGAAAATATCTGCTGGTCTGTGTGGCTGGAGTGAGAGTAAAAAGGCTGCCTAGTTAATTATACTGAGCATTTTAAGATGTCTCTTTCTTTTGCTTGCTGGATTGGAAATAAGGTTTTCTATAATACAAGCATACACTGGAAGGTATAAGAAGAAAAAAAATTAAAAATTATGTTGTTTGTTTCATTCTCCCCAAGAAAGGGAGTTCCGTGCTCCATCTTTGGGATCTTTGGAAAATTGCATGAAGCTTTCTCAGATGACAGTCCAGGGACTTCAGCAGTTCAAGTCTCCCCTTTTACAGCTGCCTCACATTGAAGAGGACAATTTGAGGAGAGTTTCCAATCATAAAAAGGTATAAAAATACAAATGATACTTGGTAACCTCTTAAAATGCAATCTGCTACTTATTTTACCTATTTGTGGCTAAGAAAGCAAGGTCATGAATCAACTAAGAGAATAAAAATAGATTTCTATTTAAGGAACTCAGTACAATATTTCCTAGATGTTCTGTCTGCTTTTGGTTTCTTTAAAGTCCATCTCAGTTAGGAAGTGGAAATTAGGATTAGAAATGTATTAAATGTAAATCAGTGTAAAATATCAGTCTGTATTGACCAACAAACAACAGAAACAGTTTCTTTCTTATTAAAACATACTATCTCCTATTTAACATTCTTCCAGAATGTGTCTGGAATATCCTACTGGGACTTTTTTTTCTGGGGATGGGTCAGGTGAGGGGCTTGTTTGGCTTTGCATTGTTCTTAATGTACTTTGATAGAAAATATATTTGGAATCTTACACAGAGTAGTTCATAAAAGAAAAATCAGTTACTGTGGGAAGCATTTCAGATTTTGTGATCCTTTGTGTGAAAGAGTGTGTCTTATAAAGCTTTTACTATGTAACTGTAGTTGGGTAAGTGTTGGTATTTGTAGAATTTAAGGATGGAAAAGAATAGTCTTGTCTGAATACCTGCATGTGTTTCTTCAGTCTGTTTCACCAACTGTCTCTGTGTTTAAACCTGCTTGTTCATTTGAATCTAGTGTATCTTCTGGGAATGCCTGGTTAGAAACAGCCCTTTGCTTCTACTAGAAGCTGTTGACTTTTCTGATAGTTTTATTACAGTGGCTAATTTGGATGAATCGTGAAGATATTGTTTTTATCTGATGGAAATTTTGTTTAGCTTTAACTACAGCCTTAGGGGATGTTTAAATGCTTCAGTGTTAGTGTGAAGACTAAGAATTCTTAGGTACTGCATGTTTTTAATCCTCTCTGAAGATGCTTGTTCATGAAATATTCAAATAGTCATATCCTTTGGATAAAGTAAAAGATTCTCTTACAGGTATCATTAAAGACTTCTTAAATCCAGTCTTAAACTACAGGGAGCGTATGAGAAAAGAAGCAATTTTAGATGTAATTTTTTACATCTGCATTGTAACTAAGTAAAAACCCAAATAATTTGGCTATGTTATCGTCCCACCTCTTTTTTCTGTGAAAGAGGGGAAAACCCCCAGTTTTTTAGGCAAGTTTTTACAGGATCACATGCTTTGAGTTCTTCAAAAATACAGTGCCCTAGATTGGCATTATGATCAGTCTACCTGAATGCATGAATTTTTTTAAAAATAAAATACATGCATTTGTAATGGTGAGGTAATCAAGTATTCAAATCTGTGTTTGTTTTATCCTTTTAGCTCTGCTCTGCAAATCTTAGGAGTAGGTTTAGATTTGTTTGCAATTCAGTACAAAAAAAACCCTAAACTTATTTCGTTGTTTCTGCTAATGTAAATCTGAAAGCCCTGAATGAAGTATTCTATCTAAATAAAAACCCCTATTGGTAAGATTACTTAGCTCAACTTCCTGAAAAACCTGTCTGAAATAACAATTTTATAAGAAACTATAAAGAGCCATTTCTAAGGGATGACATACTAAGGAACACTCCCATGTTCAAAGCAGTTCTGTTTAGTAGGTTTGAGTGCAACCTCTTTGGTTTATTGTTTCTCAAAACATAGGCTTGCTAGTTTCCTAAAGCATGGGTTTTTTATAAGAACAAATGTAATGGTGTCTATGTATTTATTAGTAACGTGGGGATACCAGTGATGCATTATCAAGAGTTTATTTGTGGACTGTGTTCTGTGCTACCATGGGACTTCCTTTCTTCTTTTTTTATTTCAGTATAAAATCAAAAGTATTCAGGATTTGGTGAGTTTGAAAGGCTCAGATCGTCGCAATTTACTGCACTTCCTGGAAGATAAGAAATATGAAGAAGTTATGGCTGTCCTTGGCAGCTTTCCATATGTCACTATGGATATAAAACCACAGGGTGAGTGGGAGGTCCTTTTGTTCTCTGTATGTCACTCTTGTGACATTTTGATAGTCTGCTGGCAGTAAGCTTTCTAAGGATGCTGAAACAGAGCTCACTGCTATTTATGTGACCTGGAAATTACGTGCTTCTTTGGAGTGGTGGGTTCTCGCACATGAGAGTTACAGTCTGAGGAGGTAAAGTACATGGAAACATTCCATGTTTTCCCAAGCCAGCAGTAGTTTATCATCCAGGAGTTTATCTGAAATTTCATCTTTGATTTTAATATTTCATAAGCAATTTGGAATTCTACTAAGCAATTTAAAATACCACTTTTATTAGATATCTTAAACAGTTACTCTTATTCCAGAATTTATGCTCAGCCTTCTTTAGCATGCAGTCATTTGTGAGGTTTTTGAGTTGGAGATCCTGATGACTAAATATTCCTGGGTTCCTTTGTGATAATCCTAGTATAGTTTTTATATCTGGCAGAATTTGTTCAGGCTGTGCTTAGCTACGTTTTGTGTGCACTATTTCAGTGAATGTATAATGCTCTCCACCTCTGAAGATCAGGTGTATTGTAAACAGTTCCTGTTAGACAGCTTTGCAGTGGGAAGTGAATTGATTCTGTGGTCCCTTTTTCTTTGTTGAAGATCAATGCTAGTAAATGTGTGATATTTGAAAGGTTGTTCTAATTCTTGTTTCTAGTTTATATTTTCATTGTGATAGCAATGATCACATTCAAAATGTCATATGCTTTGTTTGGGGAGCCTGATTTTAATTTGGCTTATGTGTAGTCCCCTGTGAGAAGAAATGGTAGAAGAAATATCTGTTAAGGATGCAAATGTCTACTAATTTTGGTGTTTCTGAATGTTATTTGTGTTGTTTTGTTAGGCTTTTTTAAAAAAATAAACAGAAAACTCTATGTTACTGTAGCATAGGATTGTATACGGTCTTGTTAATCTGCTTAAAATTCAATCTTGAAGTACCTCCCCATATTTTGACAAACAACGTTTTCCTGCCTGTAGTCTTCATTTGTCACACAGCTGCACTCAAGTGTGGTGTGGAGGATTAAACCATGCAGATACTTTTCTGTTTAGCTCAGTACTGCCATTATATAAAATACATATATGTAAGCCTGGTGAATAGTAAAACTGCTTTCTCAGGGAGGGACTGGAGGGGAATAAGTAAAATGTCTGCACTGGGATATAACTCTATTCCTCTGCTACCTGAGACAGTCTCCAGTTTATAGAGTGGAGGTATAAACTCCTCAGTGGCTCCCCTGTGGGGTTGGTTTGATGTTTTAGTTAAACTAATCATTGCTGTTCTTTTATTTTCCTTTGCCTTCTCCTTAAAAAATAATTAAATGCATGATTGTTAATGTGGCATTGAAATTGAGTTGTTAATCATATGAAAGTCAGGAAAACGAAAATTACGATTCCCAGAACAAATATAATGGGGTCCCTCTGGTCATATGTGATATTTCATGTTTCTGAAGTTTTATGCTTTAATATATAATGCATGGTATTACAGGGTTATGGTTCCCACAGCAGCTATAACTTTGAATTTTCTAACTTTCATGCAATTAAAATTTCAAACTCATTGTTGTGGTTTTATAGGTTGCTGAACTACCAGCTCTCATTCTGATAGTATGTTTGAAGTTGTAAGAGACTTATTAATACTTCGATATTAATTTTTGTTAAAAATTCTGGAAATTGAATGCTTACGTTTAGAAGTAGCAGAAGCAATGTTTAATAGAGAAAAAGGCTTTAAAGAAGTCTAATGGATGTGTTGCTTTTCCTTTTGCACTAGTTTTGGATGATGAAGACAGCAACAACATCACAGTAGGATCTCTTGTCACTGTTTTGGTCACACTAACAAGACAGACCATGGCAGTAAGTGTTAAAAATACTTGTTCTTTCATGGTAACTGTGGGTGTACACTAGTGAAAAGGCATTTCTGGTTGTTTTGTAAATCCAACTGTGAGGTTAAGATTTGAAACTGAGAACTTGTGCTCTTAATCCATCCTTATGGTTTTGTTTCTGAATGAGAAAGCTTTCCTGGAATAAAATCAAAGTTCAGTCTGACCCAATGATGTTGTCTAGGGAACCGTAAAAGAATATGGCAAGTGATACTGCTCTGAGGTTTGTAAACAACAGGAAAAGAGACATTCAGAAACTTGGTTCTTGAACTAAAAATACTCAAGTCCTCAGGACAGCGTTTGATTTTGCTTTGTGTGGACTCATAACATTACAGATCTCTTGGGTGTTTTAGACACTTTTATGAAACAAACACCATCCAGCAGAATGCTGAATATGCAGAGCTTAATATAAAGGAGGTAACCAGTGTCATATAAAGAAAGTGGACTGTTGTGTAGGAAACAGTGTGACATATACTACCCTAGTAGTTAAACTTCTGACTTGTGCTTATTTTCTAGCTTAAAATGCAGTAATAGCTTTCTTTCAACCAAAACCTTTAATACACAGAACCTAAACAAACTTTGACATGTCAAAAACTACAATGTCAATTTTTGCATCTGTACTAATGACATAATTGTCTAAGTAAACAGAAGGTCTGAGTTATACCTCTAAGGTAAGGTACACAAGCCTGAGTATTACAGGTGAGATCAGACTACTGAAGCCAGTTCAGCAGAAAGTCTGTATATGTAAGCTCTGTGTGCTCATGCTGTGGTAGCCAAGGGTGCAGTAGGTAGAAAGTAAAAGCACTGTATCACTATGCTGGAATTGCAAAATGAAGGAAACTGAAAATTATGAGGATATCGAACTGTACTTAGAAACTAAAATGCCTAACAGTGTATAGAAAATTAATTTAAGATGTTTCCTATGTGATCTCTGCTAGGCAGTGTGGCATAGAAACACACGACTGTAAGACAACAGCTAGCCTTTTGTATGATGCATATTTTCTGTGGTGGTATTTCCTATTTGCCATCTTATATATGGCAGCTCCTTGTGACTGTTTGGTTTGGGTGGTTTTGTTGTTGTTTTTTTTTAATAGCATATAGTATATTTTGAAGAAAGAAAAGCATTAAAAAATCCATTTATTTAGAGGTGTCCCAGTCTACAGAGTACTAACATTGTGTCTTAATGTTTCACGTTTCTGGTTTGATTTGTTGTTCTGTGTCCCTGAGTAGCAGAGCAGCTGTTGAAGTTTTTAATGCTCTGACAACTGGAGCAGAATTAGCATTTTACTACTGCTTGCTTTTGTGATGTAGGATTTCTGTGCTTTATAAAACAAGTAGATTCTTTGGAACAAGATGATATGCTGCTACTAAATTTCTTTATAATACTAGTGGTAGAAAAATCTGAGGCCAAATGTTTGAAATAGTGTTTAATTTTGATCTGTTAATCCCCTGTTGTGTCTGTCACTGATAAAAGAATTTGCCATGGGTAAAGTATTCAGACCTGATTAAGGTGATTTAGTTTAAGTTCAAATATGAAATAATAATTTGCTCTTGGTACAGAGAGGCATTAGTATTTTTCACATCTTTCTCTAACCAGGAAGTGTTTGAAAAGGAACAGTCTATATGTGCAGCAGAAGAGCAACCAACAGAAGATGGGGTGAGTAAACAGTGAATGTTCCTCTGGCTAATTAAAGAGAACTTCCTTTCAGATCTTAAATTGCTAATGGTGCACTTCTCAAGCATTTTTTTCAGAAATGCCTACTGAAGTGTCCTTTGAGCTGTGCTTTCTAATTTTGGTTCTCAGCTTAAAACACTTAAATTACAGTTGAAGGACTGAAATTTTATGAACAGAATAAATATTTTAATACTGCTTTCCTGCAGCAAGGAGATGCCAGCAAAGTTAAGAGCAAAGGATGGCAGCAAAAGAACAAAGGAACCAAGAAAGCTTCAAAATCAAAGAAAAAGAAGCCATTGAAAAAGAAACCTGTGCCACCTTCATTGCAACCACAGAAACAGCAGAAGCAAAAACAAGCTAACGGGGTAGCTCACAGATGCAATATTTATTTATAATTTTATTCAGTTTATCACTTGTAATCTGAGGGGGGGTTTGTATCTGTCTCTTACGTTTCAGTTTATGTTTGTGTGAAGTGTGTCTTCTAAAATAGCACTTGTTTTCTCTATGTTTAACAATTACTAGTGAAGTAATCAGGGAACCACCATGGTAATGTTTGCAGTGGCCTGCTGAAAGTTCTCCTCAACTATTAAAAAATTTAGCTTTATAGTCCCTTCTTACTACTAGTTATTGTTATGCTGCCTTCTTGGGCGTGAATTATTCTAGAACTTCTGCTTTTTCTTTAAAGATAAAAAACTGAAATGAGACTTTCTTCTGATAAAGTCAGTAGCTTTGTGCTCCCACTGCATGGTGTTTTCTTCACCTCATGGGCTATGTTGTAGGTACTTTCTTAAGTTCTCTGTAATTTTCTTAAGACTTTATGAAATGCAGTCCCAGAATCATAGACTGGTTTGGGTTGAAAGATCATCTGGCTTAAAGAGCATTTAGTTCCAACCCCTCTGCCATGGGCAGGGGTGCCACTGACTGGATGAGTTTGCCCAGGGCCCCATCCAGTCTGGCCTTGAATACTTGCAGGAATGGGACATCCAGGCTGGGAATCAAATACTGGTTTTTCCTATTCCTATTGCAAGTGCCATATGGAGAAGTAAAATGGCTTCCATGCTCCTCTTAGCAAATGAGTTGAAAAGGATTAATCTTCACTGTAGACTTAACTCTGTGACACAAGGAGAGTGTAGATTGTATGATCCGACCTTAAGGCAGGTGCTGTGAATTCTGTGTACTACAGTAATGCAGATGAACTAAGTTAGAGGTGTTGGGTTTTTGTTTTTCTTTCTCATTAGGAAGTCATCGTGAAGGAAGAGGAGGAGGAGGTCTCTGATAAAGGAAGTGAATCTGAGGAAGAAGAAACAAACAGGGACTCTCAAAGTGAAAAAGATGATGGAAGTGACAGAGACTCTGACAGAGAACAAGATGAGAAACAAAACAAAGATGATGAAGCTGTAAGCCTTACTTTTTCTTGAAGGGTAATGTTGCCTCTGGGGTTGAGAGAAAATGCATTTTAATCCTCTAGCATCCCCTCAGGCTAGGCAACACTAGGATGAAGGAGTAATACTGGTTCTCCAGAGGTTTTCAGACCTCATTCTGGTATAAGAGGTTTGTCATTGCAAGTTTGTTTCAGAGTGAGTACTGAAGAGTATTTTCAGCATGGTCAGAAAACTTTAAAATGACGTGAGAAAAATGGCTAAGCTTCAGGAGAAGAAATATTTCTTTCAGCTGAATTTGATTGCCATCTTTTGCAGATTTGTGACTTAAAGTCTCTCCTTTGAAATGCGTTGTTTACCGGCAGGGGCTGTTGCATGCTGCAAAGTGCATACTAAGCATGCAGTAGTTGAACAGACTTGTACAGGTGCTTACTAACCTCTAGTTACTGTCACATTATTAGTTTGAAACTGTAATAGAGAATGAAACATTGTGGTGGTAGATGATTTCTGCACCACAGGTTTTACAGTAAAACACTTGAGTGACAGCTGAATGGCCCATACAGGGTGAGATTAACCTTGTGATGGGAAAGGAATCATCAAACTTGTAATCAGGACTCTTAGGGCTGAGGTTGAGAGTGTTTCTAGGTAGTGTTGTAAAAATGAGTTTTGAAGAATGTGTGCAAACCCCACAGATCTTCTTTTTCCCTTTATAATGTTTAGTATTGCACAAGAAGTAGTCACATGGACCATTTTCTGTCTTTAATGCAAAAGATGTTTGGTGCACAGTAATTCTTTAACCTTCTCTTTGACAGGAGTGGCAAGAATTACAGCAAAGTATACAGAGAAAGGAGCGAGCCCTTCTTGAAACGAAGTCAAAGATAACACATCCTGTTTACAGTCTTTTTTTTCCTGAGGTCAGTAATAAAAAACATTCCAGTTGTGAAACATGAAACTTAGTATAAATTAATTGATCCTTTTCTGTTTCTGCTCTAAATGTTGGGCTTTTTAAAAAGCTTAATGCCTGGGAAAAAAATCTAGTATTGATTTTATAAAGTCCTAACTTAAAAAATTAAATGCTTTCAGACACTTTTCTAAAACCTTTTTCTTCATTATTCTTTCTACCCAGTTCCCAGAGACTTGCAAACTTGTATAAAACTTATGATGAAATATTGAGATGTTTTTAACTCTACATCTAACTGCAAGTGCCTGTGACTGGGGGAGGTCCTGACCCCACCATGAGTCATATGTTATGAGTAATCACAGGAGAATTTGGAAGTCACTTGGATTAGCAGATAGCTTTGACTTACTGGTTGGCTTGAAGTCTCAATGCAGCAATGTGGTGGCAGCACAGTGTGCAGCTATGGAAGCTGGGGTTGGTTGGCAAAGCTGTCTCCTGCCACCACAGCGTAGTTTGGATGTGGCAGAAGGCAACTGTGGAACAGTCTTTCCTGTAGAGCTCAAAGATACAAGTTCAAGTGTGGTTGAGTATCAGAGGAAATAATATATTTTAGAGTGGTGACTGAGTATAAGTTGAGGTGTGTTTACAGAAGCCTTTGGTGTTGAAAGTATTATCTGATATATCAGTTGTTACTTGCACTAACAGCTAGCCACTCAGTAGTTGTCTGAGAAACCTTTAACAGCAGTGGAACCTTGAAAGAGGGGATTTTTCCAAGTGGAGCGTTTGTGTTCTAAGCAGATAAGTTAGGTCCTTGGGGTGACCTGATGGGAACCAGGAGGAAGGAGTATTTGGCCACATTTTCTTTTCTGGCCAGTGGTTCAGAGGTTTCCTTTGCTTCCTGGCAGTCTGACTAAGGAACTAGCCTAGGATCTTTTCTCTGTTGTTGTGCTATCTCCAATAACAGGGGTGGGATGCAAGGCTTATGCTTCCTCTTGTGATTTAAAGAAGACAACGAAGATGGGAAGGAAGAGTAAAACATGAATTGAAAAGGAAGACAGTGTATGTTTGCTCCCTCTCCTCAGGGGCATCCGCTTTTTATGTCTATACTCTGTACAGCTTGTTGCTTCTGCAAACACGTGCCACTGTCCACATACTTGTGATCACATTGTTTCTGCTGGTTTTACCTTCTAGCAGCATTAAAAAGCAAATTGTGGGAAGCAAGACTTGTAGCTGAGGACCCAGAGAGGACATAAGGTGAATAAATTGTCTTCCTGAAGGCTTTAGCTGACATCTAGTTTTGTAATGGCTAAACTTGAAGCTGTATTTTCCTGACAGTAGGGTGCCCAGCCATCTCTCAGTACAGCTTCCTGCAGTACACCAGCATAATGTTAAAATTTTGCTCTTCTGGCTGCCTTAGATCACGTCAAATGTGCTGCAGAGTCTTAATACCTCCTTGCTGCAGAGGCAGCTGGGTTTGGTCATTACTTGAAGCTCACAGGCAGTAAGTGCCATGCCCAGTGCCTTAGGGGTGCTGAATATTTGTATTTCTCTTCTACTGAGGGGAGGGTCCTTTCAGAGCCTTTGCCTCTACTTACTCTATATAAAGCTGCCTAAGCTTCAGCTGTGTGTAACCAAGTTACATATGGGTTTTGTGATTAAAAAACCTAAATACAGCTTGCTGCTAAAAGGAAATCTAGGGCTGATCTGACTGCTTGAACTTGAAAGATACACACATATCCTCTCATGGTACTGCAGTTGTAAATTTTCCAACTTCTCTTCAATGATTTCATGAAAGTTGAATGCAGCTGTACTTTCTGCTGTAGCTGCAGTTGGAGCATGTTCAGACAGAGTTGATCTGCAACATCTGAAGAACAAAAACCATCATACTCTGATTTTTTTTTTTAATCTCTTATTTATAGTATAATTTGTGCTATGGTCATGGCCAGTTCAGAGATAAAAAATTAGAGATAAAATGCTGTGTTCCAGAATTTAAAGATATTTGAGTAGTAGCTGAGCTAATACTACTTGTTCTCAGGAGGCAGCCTTAATGCTGTTTCATCCAAGTTTTGGGGCAGCTGATTGCTCTGCCAGAGATGTGTCTTTAATCTATGCAGGTTCCTAAATAATTATCTTCTGCTCCTGCATCCATGGGTCCAGAAACTGCACAGATTGTAGCTTTGACATTTTTTAGGTAGAAACTGGCCTTGGTGTTCCAATTTCATGAACATACTGGTTCCCTGGCATGCCAAACCTTGCACCCATCTGTTAAAGGGCTTTTTGCCCACTTGCCTGTTAGTTTGCCAAATTCTCAGAGGCAAAAACTTTAAATTCCACCCAATAAGCAAGAGGAAAATCACAGTCCTGCACAGTTGGTCTTTCTGTGAAAAAGTGATGGCACTTTGGGGTCAGGAGCTTTACTTCCAAAAATTTTACTCTATAGACTTCTTTGAGCTTTAGATTAATGATTGTTGTTTGCACTGGTATTTTTCCCCACTTGGCTGTTATTTTTACTAGTTTTTGTGAAAAGGCATTTGATTATTTTGGTCTTGGTCTGTTTCCATCACTCTCAACATCAAGGAATTTCTTTGTTGTTGTTGAAGAACAATGTATAGTAAGTCAGCACAGTGTTTTGGTAAAATCAAAAATAACATATTGATACAACTGCAGGTCCTTTTTATTATGGTCACAGTCCTCATAGGCCCAAAATGGTGATTAGCCATTTCTGTAATGGATCTTGCTTCTGTAGCTCTTGTTCTTCTGTACTATTTATACTGTTCATCTTTCTATTCCTAGAGGCCTCTTGGCTAAGAAATAAACACTTTGACTGCCTAAGAGTCTTCTTTGCTACAGCTGTCAAGAAGATTGACAATATATTTACTGTTGAAACTTAACAGATAAAATAGCTTATGCCTTGTAATCACATGGGGATGGTTTTTCTTAAAGAAAATCATTTGGAATAGTTGTAAGAAGGATTTATAATTCTGCACATTCTGGTCTTAAATAGTATATGAATAGGTTTTTGTCCTGTTCTCTGTGCCCATTCCAAAAACACGAGGGAATGGTGTTGCTTCACTGTGATGCTTTTACTTTTATGCACTTCAAAATGGGAAATTCAGTGTGTTGAGTTAATTTTACATTTCTCCGTTCTGGAACTCAGGAGTGCTAATCTGGTTTTGTTTGTTGGTGTGAGTGTCTTGTGAGTAACCAAAAAGGTGTAGCATTTAAATGAAGAAGTTGATGATAAAGAACTGTCTTTACCATTTGAGAAGGGTTGTCTGTGCTGCTGAACTGCATCACAGTCCTAAAATTCTGACTCCAGTTGAAGGAAAAAACCAGTATTTTTGTACAGTGTTGCTGTCTTATATGAAGGACCACACTAATTTAATTAAATTAGGAACTCTGCTTTTAGGATCTGCAATGGCAAAACCTTGAGACCTGCAGCTATTTGGAAACCTGTGTGTGATAAGGAGCATTTTTCGGGCATCCTTTATTAGCTGATACTGAGTCATTTCCTTGAAGTGAAATCTCAGTGTGTTCAAATGTTGTTCCACTTTTTAGAGGGAGAACCAGTGAGACAGAGCATACTTGGTAGAAAAAGGCATTTCTGTGAAGAGTTCTTTATCTCTCTTTACACTTTCCTTGCTTTATATGCTCAGTTTTTTTATCCAGGTTGAATTTGTGTTGAAGGACCTAATGTTGTTTTATATTGCATGAAGTTGCTCATTAATCCTCAGTGTACACAATTCTTTAGGGTGGTTCCCTGTCCCACGTGGTAGCTGAAGTTGAATACATGGAATGAAGCCTTTGGAGACCAGCAGTTACTTGTGATAACCTGTTTCCTTTCAGTGTGCAGTGTACACCATGTATTTAATTCATGCACGTCCAAAGGTTTAAAAAAGCCACCAGACACAAACCTTTCCTTTCTGTCTGTATTACACAGACCAGTGAATCCTAAATGCCTGTTAAAAAGTGCAGGGACATCTTTTTCTATAAGGACTTCAATAATCCTGGTGATTTTTTTTCCCTCTTTCTAAAAGGAAAAACAAGAATGGTGGTGGCTGTATATTGCAGATCGGAAGGAGCAGATGTTAATATGTATGCCATATCACGTTTGTACACTAAAAGATAAAGAAGAGGTAAAGTACTTGGAGAGTTTTCTTTCTGGGTATTAGAAAACTCTGTTGAAGTGTCTGTATGAAAATACGTGAAGATTTTAATTTTTTTCATACTTATCTCTTAAGATGGAAAACAAATTCTACTCTCTTGATAAAAGGAGAGAAGTGCCTTTTAACTATGAAAATTGAGAGTGAAGAAAGAAAAAGTAATTTAAGATGACTTTGAAGTTTCTTTGTGGAATATGTTTTTTTTTCCCTGATACCAAAAGATGATGAAAAGCAGTATTCATACACAGTGAAATTCCTAAATTTATTCAAATTGTTAGAAATATTAAGTGTTCTTTTTCTGTATGGCAGAGACTGTGACAAATTAATTAGCTTTGGCTCACGTGAACTTTACTGAACCTGTAACCTTCAGCAGTGTTCTCTTTGCCATTTTCTGAAAAATGAAGACCCAATGTGTTTGTTCTTCCAAATTAGATGTTACATTCAATTTCAAATAACAGCAGAGTTAGATAAAACTTTCAGCAGACTAAATATTTTAACCTGTTTGGATTTTTGAGGTTTAGCATACAGCAGGGTTGAATTGTCTACTTAATGTAGTTACTTGGCCTAATTCAGAAAAAACAAAAATATTGAGTGACTCAATGATTATTCAGCTTTCATGGCAGGTATTGTGACTTTTCTGCAGGTGTTTTATTACATAGACCTATACAAAGAAGTGTCCCTCGTAAGAAATGGAAACTTTCTATTATTCTGTAGTAGTGTTCAGTGGAGGATTCAGGTACTTGTTTCAATGTGTCCTTGAAAAGCAGTAAGAACTTTATGGTATGAAATCTCTTTTGTAGGTAGAGCTGAAGTTCCCAGCACCAGGCAAGCCTGGAAACTATCAGTACACAGTTTATTTAAGATCGGACTCATATATGGGATTGGACCAGATTAAACCATTGAAGGTGATGTCTGACTGTGTTACATACATGTATTACATCAAAAGCTACTTCATATGGTTGTTACAACACCAGAAGTCCCGTTTATAAGAATTCAACCTGTCCTAATTTTAAAACAAGTGTGAAGGATGGACTTAAAAATGGTTTCTGCCTAATGTTGTACCGTGGTAGTTTTCTGATGGATTAAGCAAGACTAAAATTCAAGATGCTTTCCCATGCATGTGTATTTTGATTCCTGTTTTTCTAATGTTCATTCAGTTTCTGCAGTATGGTTGGCTGTGGCTTTTTATACCTTGAGGTTTGCCATGCCATTTCCCTGCCCTGCCTTAGTCCCAGGTTCATCCAGTTAATGGGAAAAATCTGGCATGCCTTATTTCTGGAAGCAGTTCTTGGCTTACTTTTTTGTTTGGGGAGTGGGATGGGATTTGTTTTGTTATTTAGTTGGTTTATTTAACAGTTCTTCTGTGAGTTGCATGTTTGTTTTGTGTGGGGGGATTTGTTTGTTTTCTCAAGTTGCTGTTTATTTTCTGTAACCTTTTTTCCCTCCCTTCTCTTTCCTTATCCAATTACAGCTGGAAGTTCACGAAGCAAAACCAGTGCCAGAAAATCATCCACAATGGGATACAGCAATAGAAGGTGATGAGGACCAGGAAGACAGTGAGGGCTTTGAAGACAGTTTTGAGGAGGAAGAGGAAGAGGAAGAAGATGATGATTAAACATACTATTGATTGACTACAGTATCTGCACACAGTGCAAGCTCTTGGTCTGACTGTGGAACTTGTACAATTATCCAAGAAACACAGTACAGAAGCTTTGAGAAGGCTGAGTTTAAATTTTCTTTACCAATTAAGAGTGCATTATGTAACTTCTCAGTGGAGGTGAAACAAATCTGTTGCCATTGATACACCTTGGAATATGCTTATGGCTCATTATAGCCTTCAAAGTGCAGGATGGTGCATTTGTTTCAATTGAAAATAAAAGCTTTTTTATTATTAATGTCCGAAAGTGTGGGCTATGTATTGTCTGATGAGTTTAGGGTCCAACTTAAATAAAAGGTACTATTAGCTAGGAGCAAACTTTCAATCAATTTTTCTGCATTAGGAATTTATTTTAGAAAATGTTTTTGTATATTTGACATTACAGATCTCTGTTGATTGAAACAACATTTGCTCAACTTTCGGATTTGATTGGTTCTGTGGTATTCATTAACTATTTTGCTGTGATACTGCTCACATCATTCATAGCTTTAAGAATCTGTTTTATTTAACTTGGACATTACAAATTGGCATCATATCTGTTGCCACGTTCCATATATTCTGGAGGGCTGCTTTTTTAGGACTGTTGCCTTTTTATGCCCAAGATTATAACGGAAATCATAAACTTTCTTGACTCTGCCATAGGATACTTAATGGCTTAAAACATTTTTAAGCCTTTATTTCATCAGATCAGCAGGAGATCTGAGCCTTTTGATAAACAGAATGTCTGTAAGTAATTTTGGGACCACATGTTGTGTAAGTTAGTGGCTTTTGTTTAATACCTTTATAAAAGGTACATGCTGAAAGCCGAAGTATATTCTTAATTCTGAATCTACCTGACACCGTCAGAAACATTTTAAGGGTAAAATACAACATGCAGAGAGGGCATGTTTTGTATCAGTTTTGAATTCCCATCAATAAACTGGACAATTTGATGGCTCTTTGCATTTGTAATAGTGTGCATCTTTGTCTGAGGTTGTTGTTTTGTTGTTTTTTTTTTACCCATGTCTTCTGCAAGGTTGTAAACAAGACTGATTTTGTTCCTAGCCCTTTTAAAGGAAAAAAAAAATCAAGTCTAATTGGAGAATAAGTTCAGGGAGGGAAGCATCAGGATTACTAGTGTAATCAATGAGACTTGACAAAAGCCATGGGTGGATTCTTCCTTTTCTTCCTCTCAATAAAACAAATGAAATGGTACATTTCTATACTTCAGAAATACTTAGGAGTGTTCTGCAAGTAGGAATAGATGTATTTCTGTTCCTGTGTATTGAACTATAAAAATACAATGCTGTAAAATGTGACAAATTCTCATGCAGGAAAATTTCCATCCTATAAAAATTGCCCAAAGCCAGAATAGGTGCACACTAATTTGTGACCCTGTTTGTTAGAAAGGGTTGTCACTTTAAATTAAAATTTATATTGTTATATTCTTTGTAATTACAATAGATGCAAATAAAATTTGAAGGTGTTCTAATGAGATTATGGTATTTTTCAAAGTACTTCTGAAGTGCACATTGTTCAGAAAAGACTTGTAAACCATAAGCAATGTCAGGTGTTTGAACTCAAGAATGAATGCTAAATTTAAGTTAGAGGGCACTTGATGCCTTTTAACTCCAGTTCTAACTTGCAAAATACAGCAAAGTAATCACAACACAGAAGTTCTGGTTGTATTCCATAGGCTTTTGAGCCAAATACTGTGCTGGTGAGAGAAATGATAAGAGTCTGATGACTATTCCTCAAGCAGGTGGGCAAGGTGAATGCTAAAATGACTGAACAACTCATAGCAAAAGTCTGCAAAAAGTAGGAGAGTGGTGAGTCAAGATCTCGTAGAGTTGATAATAAGGGCATTCTGGATGGGTTGGGCTGCATTCTGACCACTGATCCCTAAATTTTGCTGTCAACAGTCAAGGTATATACTGGCAAGATGTGAATGCATCAAAATTAATTTTAGAAGAAAAAAAAATAGGAAATAATCATGTCCCTGGGTCTGCATACTGAACTGGTTTATTCCTGAAGATGACAGCTGGGATAATACTTTAAGTCTGCAAACTGGGGATAATTCTGTTTAGCTAACAAAGATGAAATCTGATACTTCAAAGGTGTGTATAGTCAAGGTAACTTAATAAAAAATTTGAGGTGAAAAATTGTGGTGGTACTGGGAATCTTGATAATGTGAGAAAGGCATGCTGATACCTTTTCTTGTGGAAGTACCAGCTATGTAGTTGTGCATGGTTTTACAACACCTCCCAGGAGCTGCAGAAGGGGAGGCAAGGTGGTATTGAAGAGCTTCACACAATTAAAACCACCCAGCATTATTGAGTTATTGGTTACTGTTGCACTGTGTGTCCATTAATAACTATTTTTTAACAATATGAATTGTCATTCAAACATCGATCAACTCCCTCCTGAATAACAGTTACCAGGATGGGTAAGTTTACAGGAAGAAGCAGCATTTTGCACTTGCTGTTGTATAAGCCTCACTTTTTGATAGAGTTTAGGAATCAGTGAAGCCAATTTTCTATCTAAGTGTTCCGAAACTGGGCTAGTAACTGAAGAACAAAAAAAAAAAAAAGTTCAAGAAATAAAATCTGCTTTCCTGCTGCACTCCCTGGGCAAAAGTGACTCAAACATAACTAGGAAGCAACTACTATTCTTTCAGCCTGTTTCTGCCCTTTTGCTGTTGTGCTCCTTTTGTAGCCCCTTGTCCTAGGCCAGAGGAGAGAACTGTGCAGAGCCCGACTGTCCTCCCAGCCAGAGATGCTGCAAATGCCTTCAGGGCTTGTGGCACTTCCAAGGGGTACAAATGGGACTTGGCTGGGACAGGCAGGAATGTGATACAGTGCAAGGTCCAGTTCAAGCATGGGTGCAGGGTGCCGTGACTGCAGTTAGTAGAGGAAGGCACCATGAGTTAGATTTAATCTGCTACATGCTGGTTGTTGAAGTAGGTAAGTATAGCTAAAAGGAAGAAGTTGTAAAAATGAAGTTTTCTCTTGGGTGTTTTGTGTAATGTAATTTAAACTTCTGCCTCCCCCTCCCACCAAGTGCTGACAATGGTTGATTAATATTAAATTAAGTAGTTTAACAACTGGCTGTGAGTGGGAAAGACCCTTGAGCTGTAGTGGAAGAGAAGGTGCTTTCCACAAGGAGCAGGCGCAGTTCCCGGCGTGCTCAGCAGAGGGAGACAGGGGCATGGATTTCTTTACGAAACCCTAGGATTTTTCCAGTGGAGGGATTAGACAGAAGTTTCTTTGCCCTATTTTTTTTTCCTTTCCAAGAAACTACTGATTTCTATATCTTTTCCCATGATTTGTTTTCCTCCATCCCCCTTCCTGACCATTTAAAAGCTGCTGAAGGTGACCCATTTAGATACTGGGATTAGTGTATTATTGTTACTGAATTTATTTTAAAATAAAAACCTGAGGAAGCCAGAGCTTCCTTTCTTAGTGGCAATTGGGGTGTTAATGGGTCATTTTTGAGCTTTCAGAATAGCTTTGTGTTAGTTTTTGGGAAAGTGTGTGCAGAGGATGATCACTGTAAAGGTATCTGCACTTCAGCTGTGTTTTAAGCTCTGCAAAGGGAGGTTCAGGTTCCACCATGGGGATGCTCCTACCTTGAAGAGCTGATTTATGGGGTACCTGAGGTGCCTTGTGGGCACCCACAGCACGCTGGGATGGCTCAAGTTTTAAATGATGTGCATAGAAACATGTGAAAATGCCCCTGGCAGCAGCATCTTCAAAATCTCTTTTTTTTTTTAGGGTTTGTTGAGGGCTTGGCAAAGCACCCAAGTGCTGGATAAAAACAGGTGCTTGCTTGGAATGCAGAGAAGAGGGACCTGGGTGGCTCGTGCTCAGTATTGAACTCAAGCTGAGATATCAAATTTGTTCACACTACATCTATTGGTATTCATGGTTGCACCTAATTTCTTTCATGTGATGATCTTTTGTTTTAAGATGAAGATTGAGCCAGCAGACACTATTGAGTTGGTAGAAATAATTTTGTGCCAAAATTGTTTATATTTTTCATTCAGCTCAATAACAGAGCTATCACTGGCAATGAAACCTATTAATAAATCTAATTATCACGATGGATTGTAAAGCTAATGATAATATTTTAAAGCCAAATTGCCTACACTCTACCCAGAATTTGATTTCTAATGTGTACTGAATCAGGAAGCACTGAATAATTTTCAACCTTTGACTGTAAGCCTTCCACATGCAACCTCTAATCATTAAACAGTGAAGACATTACATTTACACTGCATGTGTGGAATTTACCAGCACAAAGGAAGCTGCATGCACCACCTTGAGCAATTGTTTTTAATTCATCCACCTTTGTGTTAAGCTGTGAGTGCTTCTCTTTTTATGCAAGGAACATAGCTAGATGTTTCATGGCACAGATGCATTCAGGGGAGAGGCCCTGGAAGAGCTGGACATCTTGTAGGTCCCTCCTGCAGGGTAGTCCCTGAGCTGGAAGAGCCCCAGCCCCTTTGGGGCTTTCCTGGTCCCTCATGGGCCAGGGAGGATCAGCCAGGCATTGTTTTTGGCTTTGCTGGGATGTGGTTATTAGCTGCTCCAAAGTCCAGGCTGGTATGAGGTTAACTTAAGGTAGCTGAAAAAGCAATGCTGCCTTTGCTGTGAAAATTTGTCCTTATTTTAGGCATGGTTTTTCTTCACTGGAGTTGTTCATGACATAGGAATATGCATAAAGGCATCTTTTGTATCTTTTATACACTGTACCATTGAACTCCATCAACCCACTCTGCCCTCACCGGTGGAAACACACCCAAGCATAAGCAGGGGCCAGAACAAGGCCATACTCACCAGCATGCCAGGGTGATGCTTCCTGCAGCTGGGAAATGTGATGGCAGTGACAGTGAGAGTTTGCTTTCCACCTCCAAGCATCCAAACTGAGATGGCCAGGTTTATTTGTGTGTCATGGCCCCATCGAGGAGGGACTTACAGGGTGGCAGGTGTGAAAGGCCAGTGGTGAATTGTTTACTGGGTGTTTTATTTTTTTCCTTCCCAGCACGCAACCCTTTCTCTGTGCCCAGATCACAGCTATGGAATCTGTGATTCCTAATGTATGCACATGCAGTAAATTAAACTCAAATTGAATGACCAATTTCCTCACCACTGAAGCTCCATTAATTACTATGTGTAAATCACACTGGCTGAGATTAGGTTATAATGGCTGTAAAATAGACACAGACCATGACAGGGTGGTGAGATTTGGAGGCCCAGATGACAATCAGTTTGCTCCCTTGAAATGAGACAGCTCTTGCTTCATTTTGCAGCCAGCTGTTGGTCCACCTGTATGGTCCAGCTGTGCAGGTCCCTCTGGATCAGTTCAGATCCCAGAGAGTCTGTTGCTCTCTTAGCCTCACATACAAGGCAGTGGGTGTCAGCCTCCTTGCACAAGGCAATTTGAGCAACCTCATTTACATCATTAGTTCTCTTTAACATCCTGGGGCAGAAGGGGCTGCTGCATTACAGGTACTTCTTCCTGAAGTTATGAGGATTTACTCTTTGCAGTTAACTTCTCCACATAAGGTTTTATCTTGGTTGTATCTTTTTATGGTTCCCTCCTGATGTAGATTTGTTAGGTGTATTTTATCTCTCTCTCTCTTTTTTTTTTTTTTTTTTTTTTTTTTTTTTTTTTTTACCTCCTCCATTCAGTCGGGACTGAAGAATTCATTCAAAAGATGAAAAGCTGCCCCATTATATTTTACATTCAAATTCATATTTAATCTATGGTAAGTACATTAAAAGTTACTGGTTTTTTTTTTTTAATATGGAGATGACAATACATCTTCATTCTTCTTCTGTCTCAGCTCTCAGCAAGCTTGTAAGACTTGGAGGTGATCAGGCAGGGCAGCTGGGGCTGGATCCCACAGTGGGGTGCAAGTAGTCTGTTGCAAGTAGCCCCAACCCATCCCCATCCTGAGAACCAGTCACAGGAGGGGTCAGTCTGTTATAGAGGAGTGATGAACCTCTCCTCCCCATTGTTGTTCTTGCCTGGTAGCCATGGAAGTCAGCATGGTGGCCCTCACCGTGTGAAGGACTGTCTTTTGGGAAGGGGGTGTTGGACAGGGGGTGCTGGTGCAATGATGTTGTGCCCCTTGCATTGCCCCTGGATTTGGCTCTGCCAGGCACACAGCAACAAGCAGGGTGCTGCACTGAGCACTGTGGGAACAATGAGACAAGGAGAGAGAGGGATGGGTGGCAAGGTCGGGGGGATCATCTTTGTTATGAGCTCGGAGAAGCAGAAGGCTTAAAAGAGAAATAATTGGGATGAAAGCAGCTTAGTTTGTCCAGTCCATTGCCTCCTTGCAACATCAATGCTGACATTGTCCCTGCATAGTGTGCCTCTGACCTCTTCTACCAAATCTGATGCCTGGAGTGGTGCCTGTGGGATGTCACTGGGATGTCAGTGCCCGGCAGCAGCCGTGGTCAGCTCCAGCTGGCCGCACAGTCCCAGGCCAGCCCAGTGCAGCATCTTCCGTGCTCGCTGCTAAAAGCCCATTAAAACAAAAACCACAGCAATATTCTTCAAACCCCACTGTGTCTTAAAAGGGAAGCATGGACCTCTTGGTCAAATGTGAGCCTGGGAGACTCGCAGGAGTGACAGCAATTAATCACCACGCTGCTTTGAATCTTTATGTTAGTGCTCAGTGTTAAACATTACAGCGGCACTGATGTGGAAGCTGACACCGGCCTTTGTAAGCCAGGTCTCTGTAGATGCGAGGTTGCAGGCTAGGCAATGATAAAATAGTTCAGCTTGTTAGACACAGGCAAGGCTTTTTGGTATGCACATCATGCCAGCCTCAAAAATGATGTACGTGTCAAAATAGCAGAGGGAATATAGGAGGAAAACCCTAAAATTAAGCCTTTTATTTGGAAGATATCACTACTAAAATAAGATTAGTTTTACAACCACAATATGATTTTGAAATTTAGCATGCAAGCAATTAATCAGCTATCTCAGAATACCACTGGGAAGAATTTTTGGTTCTGGGGTGTTTTTTCCCCTTTTTTTTCCTGTTGGCAGCTATTTCACATGTGAAAAAAAGAAGCCTTCTCTGGCACACAGCAGAGGCCACTTGAGGAGTTCAAATCGGCTTTGCTAGTTCAGCTATCTGCTCACCTGATCCAACAAGTCTCTGCAGTGGCACATGTGTGTAGAACAACAGAGTCTGTCCTGGGATTCTGAATTTCCTGCGCCTTTTGGGGTGATTTAGTGCTAAACTATACTAAAATGCTTCTCTACCACCCAGTAAAATAAAGTCCAGATACAAATTATCCTCCAAAGCTGAGTGCTGAAATTTTGGTGTATTTCTGATTTCTGCTAGTATTATTTTTTGTTAATGGAAGTTAGTGCATGGCTAAGAGATGGTGCCATTTTCCTTGGTGAGGCACCAGAGCTGCCTGGGCAGCTTCACCTGCTGCATTTCAGCCAGTCTGCAGGACAGCCCTGGTGCCTGGCACCACTCACAGGCATCACCAAACCCTTGTGCTGGGACACCCTGTACCTCTCCCCACCACCACTGACCTCCGGTGTGTTTATGCAGAGGGATCTCTGCATTCCCTCCTGGGGACATGCAGGTGTACCCTGAGCAGAAAATGGCCTTTGTGACTGCTGTTGGAGGCGGTGCCTTCACCTGTCCTGTGTGACCATCTGTCAGGTTTTTGGCAAGTGTAGCACTGCATTTCTGTTCCTAAATCCATGCTCGTCACTGTTGTACCCCCTTCCACCCAGGCTTCCCTTCCCTCCTCCAAGAGCCATGAAATTTGGTTCAACAGGCTCTAAACTGTCCCGAGCTTTGGCTCCCGGGGAGGGTCTGCCCCTCCTCATTTGTACAAGCAGATGCTATGTGGGGAAGTTTCTTGACTGAGTTTGTATGCAAACAACATACAGCTCCTGACTGCTGATGGCTATCCAACTCCCTGGCAAATTAAAATCTATAAACTATGCTGGCATATGTAATTTAAAAAATAGCTATGCTATAGTATGGCTATGCATGCGTATTGACTAAAAATAGCACTTGCCGAGAGAAAAACAGAGATAATTACAGTGAATTTGGATTGCAACTGATTTTGGTTTTTTTATTGAATTAGGAAAAGGAGTATGCAAACATAGCTTATCTAGAGACATATATCTTTACTGCTCTTTTTGCTATGGAGGAGAATAAAACCTACTCGACTTTGACATTTGATAAAATTTTATTATATGAAATTGCTGCTAATGTCTTTCTCTCTGATAAGCTTTGCTTGAAGGTGGCAGCTGAGCCCATCCTGCTAATGAGATGCAGGGCTCCTCTGGCAGGAGATGGCACCATCACACCTTGTCTTTCCTGTCTCTCTGCTGTGTGAGCGAGTGTTTAGACTGGGGAAGAACAGCTTTCCCTGTGACATGGCCGGGCAGTGGAGGATTCTGGTGGAAGAGTAGTTTCCTCCTTGCAGGAGTCTTAACGACTACTAAATTGTAGACATTTGGGACTGAATCCCTGGCTGGGAATGGTTTCCTTGGTCTTCAGTCCCCTCAGGTGTGACATGCATTGCCCATTGACATTACCTGCCTACATCTTCGACACTATTTATTTCAGAGTATCTGTGCTAACTTGCTCTCAGAAATGTCATTGGGGGGGCGGAGGGGGCGGCGGCGGTGGTGAGGGAATAACATCTGCTTTCCTAGCGTCAGAGCAGTTTTCCAAGCCTAAAGGAAGGGAGGGGGCTGGAGAGGGTGTGACCCTGCCCCAACCTGAGGGAAGGAGCTCACACGAGGGCATGGCATGCACTGTGGCAGCTGCTGAGGAGGGAGAACGCCCCTCTCCCCCACCTCCTCTGCTGAACGACAGCTTGCCATTTCTTCACCTTTATTCACATCCATGCAGCAAGGGCATCCCAGCATCTCGGGCTTTGCATCTGTAAGGCAGGGCCAGGCACTCAGGGAAGCCGAGCACAGGCATTGGTGCTGCCCTCCTGCTGAAATGGGGGGTGATCAAAGAAATCCAGGGGTACTTCCCTCAGGAATGGTCCTTGCTGGCCGGGGCCTCTTGCTGCAGAGCAGGGAGCTGCCGGCAGCTGCCGGGCTGTAGGTGTTTAATTGGTTAAGTGCCTGGGGAGGCTGTGGGATGGAAATGACTGCAGAAACAGAAGAGTAATTCAAAGAACAAAACTCCTCACCTGGAGGATTTTTTTTTTTTAATTACTGCTCAGACCCAGTTATCTCTAGTGCAGAAAGTGAGGCTGTTTGAGACGAATTATTTGAGAGAGATGCTCAAAGATTGGTCCATGAGGGGCCATCCCTCTGCCACTTCAGCCCCTCCCCAGGGACGTTTGCCAGGCTGCCCATAGCATGGGGGAAGCTGCATCCAGGTGCTGAAGGGCTGATCCCCCAAGGTGACGTGTACAAGGGGGGAAGTGAGCCCAAAGTAGGAGGAGAGAGCAGGGCTCCTAGATATTTGCAGATAAGAAAATGTTTTACACCCCAGCAAGCATCGATGGGACCTCCTTGCTCTGGACCTGGAGGCTCGCCTCTGTTTTAGCATCACTGCTGACACTGGCCAGAGATAGATTGTCCATGGGAAGTCACCTCATTTGTATAAACAAACATTTAACGAATGACCACGTGTGTCAAGCTCCTTAAACTCGGGGATGAATAAGGTTGCTTTGTTTTTTATCTGCAGCAGGTTGCTTTGAAGCTGCAGCAGGTTGCTCTTTTGGCTACAGCTTATTTTACTTTGTTCTACCTACCCACTCTGGGTGCATGGGATTTTGCCCAGGCACTTGCCCTTTTTGTTGCAGTCCCTCTCAGGGCTTTTTTTTTTTTGCTTGGAAGAAGCTCAGAAGGGAAGGAGAAGGCACGATTTCGACAGCTCAAGGGATTATTTCTTTTATCACTAAGGATGCTGTGTGACTTTATTGCCTTTCTGAGCTCTTTAACACAGCAATAAACGAGCCGTTAAAATATTTTAAAATCAATAAATGTAATAAAGAACCAAGCAAATTACAAAGCTGCTCCTGATGTTTAGTGATTGGGGAAATAATCGTATCCTCAAGCGAGCAGAGAGTTGGGGCAGGGAGGTAGCTGGGTGACCTTGCAGGGGCTGCTGCGCGGGGTGGAGGAGGCAGAGCCGGTCCGGAGCCCATCCCGCAGGCTAAGGGGGCTCTGGGGTGGTCGGTGGGCACGGGCTGGGCTGGGCGGGGGTCTGAGCAGGACGGGACTCCTGTTTGCTGCCACCCCTTGCCCATCTCGGCTGCTGCCAGGCTCAGACCTGGGGTTTCTCATTGCCTCAGGCGTGTGCTTAATTTTCAGCTCATCCTCCTGAGCTGGCTGCTGGAGCGCATCTGAAGCCTCTGCGGCTCTACTCCCGCTTAGCAACGAGCCTAAACAAAAGGTGACCTCCAGGACCGGGTGGGCAGGGCGCGACTGTCGGGTGATGCGGGGTCCTGGCAGCCTGGGGGTTTCTTGATGGCCCCAGCGCTGCCATCCCGCATCGCCTCTTTTGCCGGGCAAATTGGAGGGAGCTGGGGTGGGAGCAGGGAGTGATTGCAGCCGGGGCAGGAGTCGCAGGTCCTCTCACCGCTCTTTTCAAAGGTTCATGCGTCTAAATGACTTCTCAGCAGCTGTCCTCCCTGGAGACCCTCTTTCTTGAAAGATGATTCTGCTCTTGTAATTAAGGTAATTGTTTAAATTCATTCCCCTAAACCGGACTCCGTCATAACTTAACCAACGGTGTCTGTTGAAGCGTGTCAGGGTTGAAGAGGGTCGGGGCAGGTGTCACGGGATTGATTCATCATCCGGAAAGATTTATAGGTAAAAATCCTGTTAAACTGAAATGCCTAATAAAGATGCAGGGGAAAAATCACATACAGGGCATCACCTGGGCAGGCAGCTGCCCCAAAATACCTGCTGGTATCTTCTGTGCTGCAGTGACTGACAGGGGGAATGTCACCCCTGCAGCCAGGTGCAAAGACATGCTCCAAGCTCCATCCCCGCCCCGATCATCTGCCCAAATAGCAGGTTGGCCTGCGCACATTTATGTTGTTTTGGGATATTTAATTTCCTTTCTCGCTTACTCTGAACGCTTTCTGATTTCATGGAAGTCTGAAGGTAATTGAATGTAATTGTTTAAAGAATCGAATTATTTAAATTATGGGGTAATGCTTGAAATAAAATCACAATCTGTGGGAGTTTATTAATGTTGGTGGTGGATGGAGAGCGGCAGAGTAATGTGTGTCATCATGCCCAGCACAGGGCTACAGGGCTGGCTGTGCCAGGGAGCCACAGGCTGGGAAGGGGCAATGGCTCAAGGCCAGGATTCAGCATGGTCCCTGTGTGATACTCATCCCTCCCTGGTACAGCCCAGAACGTGGCCAGGTTTGTCTTCTGTTTGAAATGACTTGGGCAAGAGCTGGTGGCTCAGTCTCTCTTTTAGGCTCTTCCAAGGCATCTGTGGGGAGTGGCAGAGATTACCCTGGGGATAAGGGCTTTTCCCTATCACTGTGTGGATTGCCCCATGTCCAAACCCTGGATCTCAGTCTGCCTCCTGGCAGGTCATTAAAACAGTGGTCCTTTGTCCCTCACCATGCCATCACCTGCCCCAAAAGCTTCACTTTCATGTCAGGGATCTGTTCCTCCTCAGAGAAGGCCGTGAAGACAAACAGTAGAAGGAAGGGCTTAAATATAATCAGTATAAAATAGGTGCAATACAAATATCAGGACACTGGTAAAAAGAGCGTGAATAGAATTTGCGTTAAAAATAATAATACTAATTTTAGAGATTGTTGGTGGCCTGTGGCTCAAATAGTTGGGGAAGCAGTAACAGGAGGAAGGAGGCTTCAGCTGTGCTCCTTGCTCTGCTACTGCCTGCTTCTCTGTGCAGAGATCCTTAATATTTCTCTGCAATGCCATCTTCATCTGAAAACCTTATGCCTATAGAATAAGGTGTTTCAATGGTTTTGAGGCTGGGTGACAACCAGTGCCTCATGCAAACCCGACCTTTTCTTTTCACCTTTTCTTTTCTCCACTGACACTTTATCACCTTTTTCACTTCCATTTGCAAATGAGGCAAGTGATTGTGCTGCCCAACCTCATTTCTGGTGTTTGGTAGGCAGATTTACTGGGGCAGTAATTTAAAGCTGTCCTACCTCTTGCATCCACTCTTCCCCTGATCCCACAGTCAGGCATGTCCCTCTGCACATGGGAGGGTGCTGGGAACCAGCTTTCTGTGGAAGGGCCAGCTTTGGGCTGGAGCCACCAGTGGGTGGCCGTGGCCACTCAGGTGGTTGTGACATTTGTGTGAAGATGCCACAGGAACACAGGCAGGTGAAAGTTCCTCTGCACCATCCAGGGCACAACTTTCCCCTCAGCTCCATCTCTGGCTGAACCCTCTTCACCCATCTTGGGAAGCCTGAGATCAGGGAATGAGCCTTGCATTTGACTCCACAGCAGATGTAAATACTTCAAACCATTGCCTCAACATTATCTCATCCACCCTTGCTTTTAGCTGTGATTTAAGCTGCTCTCTGGACCAGCTGTATGTTTTAAACCAAAATTCAACTCTTTAAATTAAACTTTACATTCAAGGTTGTCAAACAAGCTCTGGAAAGAGCATATTCCAAGGAACTCTGCAATCCTTCACTGTGCAACATTTGCTCCCAGAGCAGTGCGGAATTGGCTGGTTTGAGGTCTGATTTGGTTTTTGGCTGCAAAATTATGCACGGCATTAATGGCAGCAGTGACGAGAAAGCAAAATTCCCCATTGCCCTCCAGCATTTTTCTCTTGTGTTGCATTGTATCCATATGATATTTTTTGTGAGAGGCCACAGCTGATGCCTCCACGCTGTGAGGTTGTGCCAGCCTGCCCATGCTAGATGACATTGGTAACGTGGTGTGACACAAACAACAGCACCGGGTGTGACAAGCCACAGCAGCAATGGATCTGCAGAGGCTATGTGAAATGACAGGGATGGCTAAGAGTCATGCTCAAAATTATAAATGGTATACCAGAAAAGAGAGGCTTTTTAAAGGATTTTGTCACAATTTTTCATAATCACTAGTGCTTTTCCCCATTTATCCCATTAGGGAACTTAAAACAGGAATTTGCATTGTGGTCCAGTTCCCTCTGTTTTACTCTGGTAAAGGAATCCATGAGTGCTGGCCCACTGACCCTGATTTTGTAAAAAAAAAAAAAAAAAAAAAGAGAGAGAGAGAGAGAGAGAATAGGGAAAATGTGGCATTACAGGTCTTTGCCTGGATGAAGGCTGAGATGAAGAGTATTTGTGTGCTTTGTTATTTTAGCATGTTTGTGAGCACCATGGGTTTCATACACCAGTTAGAGAAGACAGAAAACAGTTGTTCCAATTCTGTGCTGATAAAATATTTTTCACACCTACAATATCTGTCAAGCTTGTAGCACTGCAAGCAAAAAACAAAAACAAAAAAAGAGACTTAATGCCACCTTGTTTCTCCTGGATCTACCAAACCTCATTTTTTATTCTCTAAATGCAGCGAGTTTTTCTTTGACCATGACTCTAAGAAACAAATAATACTGTGGCCATCCTCCTGAGCTTGTGTTTGCAAGGGACTGTTGGAATGAGCTTGAGCATCTCACCTTGCTCACAGTCACTAGTGGGCAGGTGCTTGCCCTCCTCCCCACTGACAGGGAAGGGGACCAGCAAAGCCCTGGTTTTTATTGCCAAGTACCCCAGGATGTTTGCTTTCCTGCTTTTCCTCTTCTTCCTTGGTAAATAAAACAGGCTTAATGTTTATCTCATCTTTTGTGGTGGCAAGTCAGAAGTAACTCCCCTAAACTCCAGAAAGCCCAACTATCAAAAAACCAATGTGCAGGGACCACAAAACCAGCAGAAATTGTGGCCACGATTGCAAGCCTGTGTGGTGGGGCATTCATGGGACTGGAAAGAAAGAGAAGTGAGGAGCACATTTGGCTTGCCATGAATACTGAGTAACAGTATATGTAAGGGTGTGAAGTGGGCAGCGGGGAGCAACACTCACAAACAACTGTGGCAAACCTTTTTGCTGGGATAATTTGATCTGGCGCAGTCAATGGAGCATGGCAGGATTATTACAGCTGATATTTATCATGTGTACTACAGAATTTTGTTGTGTTTTTTTTTGGTTTTTTAGGTTTTTTGTTGTTGTTGGCTTTGGGGATTTTTCTGTTTGTTTTGTTTTGATTTTATTTTTTTACGTAAAAGCAGCTAGTGCTTTGCTAAACAAGGGAAGAACTGGTACTTTTTGTGATGAGTAACTGGAAATTCAATGAAAAGCTGCTCCTGCATTCTGCCCAAGTGGCACAGCAGGGCAGCCATAATTGGTTATATAATTTCTGTATTTCTTTGCCTGGCAATACCTGTAAGATTCTTCACAGAGCCAGCTTTATGAGTTTGTGTACAGGTGCATGTATGTGTGCGTGTGACCAGCACTACACACACACACCCTCAGTGTCGCTGGCAGAAAGATGCCAGGCACCGTTCCCTCCATTTCCATGTAAATTATCCAAACTGAATCTGCTGCTCCTTCCCATCCGTGGCACATCACGTAAGCTCAGCATTGGGCCAGGCTGCTGCAGGAGTGGGACAAAGGGCTGATGCTACACTCCGGTTTCCATGGCAACAGAGGAGGGGTAGTGAGACCAGAAATGTTGCAAACACCCCTTCTTCTCACTGCAGCCCAGTGTGCTGTATTGCAAAAGACAGTGCTGTTTGGAGGGGAGGGGGAGAGGGGGCAGGAAGAGTCCAAACATCTTTACCTTTCAGGTTGCAGAATTTCCAAAATAAAAAGAAATGGCAATTTTTCTTCTCAATGTAGTTGCAAAGGCAAAGGAAACCCGCCACGCAGGCCTCGTTCTCTGTGTGTAAAATGTGTGTGTTCTTTAAAAGGCAGTGGTTGGCTGCTTATCCGGACATGATGTGGTTGAAGCTGTCATCGTAATGGAAATTCATTGCTGTAGCTATGGTAAATTGAGTTTTCTGCCTGTGCTGAATGCATTAGTCTAATGAGATGTTTGCAGCTGTAGAGCGGAGCTGCTGGAGACTTACACTGCTAAAAGACAGGGAGAAGATGGCTTTTGCTGGGTCCTTGTGACTGTGCTGAAAGTCTTCTGTCCTTTGGGTCCCAATGCCCAGGCACTCTAAAGACTCTGCTCAGTGTCTTAGCCTAAGCAATAGGTAAGGGGAAAGCATTCTTCTTCTTCTTCTTCTCCTTCTGCTTCTTCTGCTTCTTCTCTGCCTGGTGTTTGTCGCTGAGCCTTGTCAGAGCAGTTCTTGTTCTGGTTGTCTGTCTGTGGTAACTTTGCAGCTCCTCAGTTGCAGACTCTCTTCCCCAAAACAGATCCTTGCAGAGCCCTGGGAGCAGTTCCTGTGGGGAGAGAGGCAGAGATCAGCCGGTGCTGCCGGCGTGCGCTGCACAGCAGCGGGAGCGTGTCTGTGTGTCTGTGTGGGTGTGTGTGAGTTAGTGAAGTCTTCTGACTACAGAGCACTCTGCATGCAGTGTGGCTTAGGGCTTTTCCAAACCTGAATCTAAGTGGTATTTTATTTTATTTTATTTTNCCAAGATAAATGTCTCTTCCATTTTAAAAGCAACTTATATTGCAATATATGTAGCACACAATATACATGTCACATGTTCTGGGGTTTTAGTATAGTTCACAGAGCAATGAGTTTAATTACAATCTCCTCATATCTTCAAACCAGATGTTAAGTTGAATTTTTATGCCTAACTGAAAACTGAGGGAGCAATACTGTTTGCAGACTGGATTTTTCCTTCGAGACCAACAGGCTTCCAGCTTCTGAGAGACACTGAGGAGCACACTTGAGCAGAGTTGTTCATGTTTGTCTGTTCAGGTGTTTTAAGGCTAACTTTGAGGGAGCACGGAGCACGGGGATGCGATGCCTGCGGGCACCTGGCTATCCCTGCTGGTCCCTCCCTAGCCCTCCAGCCCCCGCTGCCGGCCCAGCCCGCACCCACCGTTTGCTGACAGAGGGTGAAGCCCGGCGTGGTTCAGTGAGTAATTCCACTTTTCCATCGCTGGTGAATGGCTGTGGGGGTTGGTTGCTTTGCCTGGGGCTCGCCTGACAGCAGCGGTCTGGCAGAAAGAAGTTGCTTCTGGATTTGGTGCATGCGGGGCTTGTGGCAGGAATAAAGTTAACCCGGTGAGCTGCAGAAGGAAAGTTGCTTGAATGCTCAGCTTGGAGGGGGATTGCCGTTTAATCCGGGGTTTATTTCAAAGAGGCTTCTGAAGACGTTTTTCTCAAGGACAGACCAAGGGTGTTTCAAATTGAATGAAGGTACAATAGGAGAAGTAAAGCAAAGAAAGGGATGTTGTTTTTTGTGGGAGCAGGGCTTGAATCTAAAGAGTGTCTTTGTGCTACAGGAGTACTTACAGCATCCTCCACCCCACCGTGCTGCCGGTGCCTTGTGCAGCTCAGCACACCAGGTTCAATCAGCCAGTGGTGTAAATCAGCGTAACTTCCCTGGCTCCAGCCTCATCTGACACCAGCTGAGGACGTGGCTTGGAGATTTGTAAGTTCAGGTTTTGTAATTTTATTTAGAGGAGGTGCCTCCCAGTTCTCTCTGGCTGCAGGTGACTTTGTATTTTAATTCAGATGTCACACTGATTTTCCCGGTCAGGCAGAGCCACTCTGCCCCATCATAAAAGTTAGTTAGCTGATGCACCTGTTCTTTAGATTAGAAAGACTGCCAGGGGCACGAGTTTTTCAGTGATTGAGTGTGAAAGAGGGACTGGGGAAAAAATCTACCAACAGGAAAAGTACGTGTGCTGAATTAAATCAGAACACTGCAGAAGGTGTACCTTGAGAAACGCTTTGTTGGTGAGCTCAGTAATTCTGATGTTTCTGTTATTCTGCCTATTGGAAATGTTTGAGCCAAACACTTCCTGGTGTTTTGTGGAAAAGGGTGGGTAGACAGCGGCAATTTTCTTTCTTGGGCATTCAGTGACTTGCTGTGAGTTTTCTCCCCTGCAGGGTTGAGACATGACTGCACAGGTGCTGGATGGTGGCTATGGGACCTAGAAAGAAGAAATTGCAAAAAGATGCCTTTCCCTCAGCCATTGCCTTAGTTCCATGCATGACACAAAGATCTGGGGTTTTGTTAAACATTTTTTTAAGAGAAACATGATATAGCACCTGATCATGGTACCAGAGGTTCAGTAGCCTGAGGTGTGACCTTACACAGATGTGTCCTCAACACCTTTCCCTCCCTCAAATTTAGGCAATATTAAAGAAAAGGAAAAAAGCAGGACGGGTCAGGTTGTGGGGTGAACAAGGAAGTGGGCTGTGGGACAGCTGTCCATTCACATCCCGGTAGCAGGAGACAGGCAAGCCCTGCCAGCTGGGCTCCTGCCCCCTTCCTCCAGCCAGCCCTGCTGTGGGAAGACACTTTGGCAAGGGCTTCTCTGCTGGGACATGGGCTGGCCTCAGTGGGGATGCATCCATCCTCCTCATCCCTGGCCATGCTGGCACCTGTCAGCATCCTAGCACACCCCCAGCAACCAGCTCTGGTGGGAGTCAGCTCAAACCCAATAGTAAAATGTGGGATAATTTAACTCATTTAGGCTGAGTCATAGAAGCTGGACTTCAATGATCCTGTGGGTCCCATGATTTGAATTCCCCAACATCACCACTTCTCGGCGGGCTCCTTTCCTTCAGAGAACCGAGCTCACATCACTGAGGCTAGCTTATATTCCTAGCACTACCCAGGAAACTTCCAGCTGGAGGCAGAGGCATGCTCTCCTCCTGCAAATGGCAAGGAACCCACACACACCTGGCAAGTAAATAAAAGGGATAAAAGCACATTTTGGGGTAAGGAAGACCTTCAGGAAATATTTGATGAGAGCAAGACAGCAATGATTTCTATTGAAAATTGAAAGAAATTAAATGTTTTTATTTGGTAACACTGAAGTCAGCAAAGCCCTGTTTTCTTCAGGGGGTTTTAGTTCACTTTCATAAACTATACTCAATGGCCACGTGGTGTCTCTTAAAAAAAAAAAAAAAAAAAGTAACAATGAGAAAATATACCCCAATACCCTAAAATCCTACCCTACTTCTTTCTCTACAGCTTTAAAATGGTGCAAAGGAGGAGTTAGCTTTATTTATATAAAACGCTCCCAGCTGAGTTCTCTAGCTGACCATTAAGAGCAGCTACAGTGTTTAACAGGTGATGGCTCTCTACAGTGAGAATGAACGATAATTTCTTTTCTTATGCAAAGAAAAATATTCAAGGCTCACCTTGGAGGGAAGAATTAATTACATGTATTAATTCTGTCATAACAAGTTGCCTCATGAGGAATTTGTTTCCTGTACAAAGGAAGCAAAATTTTCTCTTTATTTTGCTGTATATTAGAAAAGAAACTTGATTCAAATTGTGTGTCAGGAGACTACACATTGCTCTGCTATACACAATCATGATATATTGGTGTACTGAAGGTACTGGCTGATTTGCTATTGACTAATAAAATTGAAAAGAATTTATGATCTAAGTTAGCATCTTTGCACCAAGTTCTTCTATTGATGAGAATGAAGAAACTACATGAAAGAAAGAACGAACAAAAGAAAAGGTGATGTGCAGTGAAGGTGGAGTTAAAATTTATTAGATTTCCAAACTTCTGTTGTTATTTTTTTAATAAAGTCTTATTAAAGATGATGAACCTGTAAGTCATTCATTAAGACTGACTGTTCCCTTTAGGAAATATTGTAAATTTGGCTTGAATAAAGGATTGCCCAGAGAGATCTGGATGTCTAATTATATTTCACTGAAGGATGAATAATTCCTCTTGAAGGGAACAGTTTGCTGTAGTCCTGCAGTTTATACTGACCTAATCTTTAAGGGTGATTCTCATTGTACAGAAGAAATGGTGCTATAAATGTTAGCCTTTCCCTTTCCCCCTGTAAGAGTTTGTTACTCTGTTCACTTTGGGTGTGAGACGCAAAGGTTGGGGTTTTCTTTCCAACATCACTTGGCAGTGCAGCCAGGAATATGTGTCTGGTTTTCTGCTCCCCTTCCCTGGCATGTGCAGTGGTGCTGGTGTGCTCAGCATCTGAAATGTCAGATGACAAAAGCTTTCCCAGGGGTCAGCTGTTGCTCTCCTTGCTTCCAGTATTTTCATACACGGGGCTCCCAGGAGTATTGGCTGGCATTTTCTTTATTTAGGGCAGGTGTGACTGAGCTGGTGCATCCAGAGCTGTGCCCTAAATTGCTCGGAGTGCTTTGGTTTTCCTGCTCCTCACAGAGGGTCAGCTCCTCACCAGCCCCACACGCAGATGCTGGGTGCCCTCACAGCTCTGCTGCAGCTGGAGCAGCAGGAAAGGGGCTGCACTTGGCACAGGGAGGGGAGGCCCAAGGTCTCACTCCTCTGTTAACCCTGTCCTGGCACACAGGCACTGCCTGCCTTCCTGCCACCACGCTGCAGCTCCAAGGTCCTGGCTCAGGAGGTGGGCAGCTGGCTGGGGCCACCTGCAGCTCTACCCCAGATACATGCTGGTAGAGATGTACTTTCCTTGATAGCAGGTGCTGCACCTGAATCAGTGTCTGGCTCTGTACTGTTCCCACCTCAGCACAGGGTGCTCAGTTGCTGGACCTCTGCTGGCACCTGTGCAAGCCTTGCTTTCTCAGGGAGAACTGCAGCAAGTTCATCTCACAGCATGTGCAGTGATAGGCGATTCCTTGTGGCATCCCCTGTGATCTCAAGTAGTTTGAAAAGATCAGCTGTGTTTCTCTGGGACGCTCCTTGGACATGAGCTGCACATGTGCACATGCTGCCTTTTGCTGAGGGATGATTCTCTGAGAGCTGCCCTGCCTCTTTCTTGAGTAAATACCTTTCCATGATGTTTGCCTCCATCTCTCCATGCTCCCACTTTTGTGTCAATGGTGTGAGGGAGCTACCACAAGATGTATTGTATTTTACTTCGTAGGAGGTGCAGGGAAGGTATGAGATGCTTTCTCGTTTCAGCCCATCTTCCTGCAGGTGTCACACATGAAAGAGCTTACTGTGAATAACATGTAAACCACCATGTCCCCAAAATGCAGGATAAGTCCTTGTTGACCTGAAAGCCTGTAAGCAGCATTGGGTCCCAGTGATTTCTTCCTGCCTGCCTGCCAGGAAAGACATCACAGACAGGTAGGTTTTAACACAAGACCACAGGCAGATTTATTGAGAATTATGGTAGTTGTCATCCTGAGAGGTTCCAGTGAGTGTTTAGGCACTCTATAAACTCAAAGTCAGAGAGAATGCATTACTCAAACATTCAGTCTATCAAGGCAAGAGAAAAGAAAGGTGGGAATGAGGGATCACCTCTGGTCTTGTTTGCTGGGTGTCCTATTGCCATCTCCTGTCCCCTTGCCAAAGTCATCTCTTCAGTGCCTGCTGCTCCCTGGCCCCACAGAGCTGCCTGGATTTGGGGCAGAATGGGCAAACCTGAGCCATGAGATCAGCACTGCACCTTGCAAGCAGCTGTGGAGGCTCTCCTGGGGAGGCAGCAAGGGGGCACAAGCTGCTTTCTGGTGGAACCTTTGGTTTACAGGATCAGTGTATACACTGATGTGTATACACTGTGTATTTCCAAAGTATACATCAGTGGTTTGAGGCCTGTGGACACCCTAGGGAGAGAAACATGCCTGGAGGCAGGAGTAAAGGTTTGGGAGAGGTCTTCAAACCTGGCCAGAGAGGGTATTCAGAAGAGATCTTGAAAGGATAGACAGGCACTGAACAGGGCAAAAGAGAGCTCTGGGGTTTTAGCAAAGGACAAATCCAAAGGGCAACATCACAATTAGTAGTTCCATATTAAAGAATCTGAGAGATTGTGAGGTTTTCTATTGTCTCTGCTATCATTTTTGTTTTGGACTGAGCTGCCCTGTGCCTGACTCTGTCTCTGCAGGGAAATGCCTGCACACACTCATTGCTGTGCTCTAAAGCTTGGAGAGATGCACCAGCCCAGAGCCAACACAGGAATTAAAGGGTCACTTCAGGGGTTTGTTGGTGACTCCTAAGAAAAACCCCACAGCATCAATAGGATTGCAGCCCAGCAGATGGTGTGGAGCCTAATGGTAGATAAGGCCTTTTAATATATGTATCTGGATATTTCCGTGAGCTTTTATGTGCATGGGAACTATCCTACTGAACAATATGCAACAGAGAAAGAGAACTTTTCCTTGTTCTCCATAAGAAAGAATAAAGTGAATCAGTGTTATTTCATTCATTACCCCTAGCAAGAAATATCTTGTGGAGGACACATTCGTTTGGCATGGCATCTTAAAAATCATGCAGTGGGAACTGAAGGAGCACTTCAGTAATACTGTATCTGATGCATTTTTAAGATCTGCTTCCCACAGAAGATGTCTGTTTTCTGCCTCAGAAAAGCACAGACCTGGTAAGGGCTCTTGTTTTGCAAATGCCCAGTGCAGATTCTCAAGAGAGTATCTGTGAGAAGAAATGGCATAAACAGCCTTACCTTCCTTTCCTGCACCAGGTACCGGTAAAGGAAGGGCTCACAATTTGGTGCTGGGAAAAAGGGAGTTGTAGTGACTGACCCATCTTTTCAAGGTGAGAATGTTCCCTTCCTCCAGCTTGTGCAGCTGCCAAGGAGGTAGTGAGTGAGCAGGGATGCTTCGGTGTCCCTGAGGGACAGAAAGGACTCCAGTGCCACTGTCAGGCAACAGCAATGCAACAAATAGTGCTTCAGTGCAGATGTGTAGTGCAGAGACTCACAGAGTAAAAACAAATAGAAGAGGGGATGTCTTCAAGAAACTGTTTATAATCATTATTTATGTATTTGTGGAGACTCCGTACCCTGTTGCCTTAAAAAATGTTTGTAGCATTTATCTCCTGATTTAATCTGGCAGCCTTCATCTATTTCCCTGTAAACGATGAATGAGATGTGCCTAGTAACTATCTCTTATGGCTCAGTAAATACTTGAATTTATTTGCATATTAAGTTGGCCACGTTTATGTCGTGCTCGCTAAATGCAGCAGCACGAGCTACTACACAGAGGAGGCTCATGGGCCATTAATGTGCTGAGGATTTATGTGAATGACTCCCTTTAACATTAATGGAAGGTATCTGCACAAATCACCTTCCTCTGGGGGAATAGACCATAATGTATGTAAATACATATTACTCACCGCTGTTTAGTTATTCAAGAGGACGGTTAGCCATCTAAAACACCATGCTGGTGCTGATATATGAGCAGTTTTCCTTAAAATGTGGGAAGAGAAGGTGCTGCTTGTTGTGTAGGTTGTTGTGGCAGCTCTGAGCCAGCACGCATTTAGAGCTGGTTGCAGTGCCTCAGGTTTCAGTGGGACACAGAGGATGAAAGCTTTTCAGGGTTAAATCCTGGCTGAACCAGTATTTTGCATGGGAGTGAGGGCAGTTCTGCTCGGTGGGATGCAAGAGCTAGGAGAAGATGGGTTCCCCTGTCCCTGTTGAGCTCCCAATGTGGCTAGGAGTTCTCCCCAGTTCCCATCCAAAGGCTCTGCTGTGTGCCCCAATGCTGCTACCTTTCAGGAGGGGCTGCAGTGACCCTTCTAGTTTTGTCAGGCTTGGCTCTCCTGCCTTCACCCACTCACCTGGGAAGCCCCATTCATGTAGGTCAGTGAGCAGCATGGCTGGGCTCTACCCATGTGTATGGTGTAGTATGCCTCCCTTCCCACAGAAATGGATGTTCCCCTGCACACTGGGAGCTTTGCTGCTGCCTGCCTGGAGAGTCTGGGGCTGCTGGACTGGTCCTGCCTCACTGCGGAGGCTTCAGGCATGGGCAGGGTGTGCTCTGGCAAAAAAACCCTGTTGTTGTTCCCCCTCTGTGTGGCTTTTTTCCACCTTTTCCATATGTGTGAAAATTGGCTCAAAAACCTTTGGACACCCGTTAATATGTCGTGTTCCTCTTGGGATTGCTGTAGTGGTTTCAGGTCACTGAAGTTAAGCCTGTGCAAATATCCTTGCCTTTCAGAACATGGGTTTCTTGGGTGATGCTAAAAAACCCAGAAAATGTAGCTCTTCTCTTATTTACAGCTGACTAGATGGAGGTAAATTTGCTCTGGAATGAAAAAGAATCAAGTGATTAGGCTGATGGGGCTGACCACAGTGTGGCCATTTCAGCCTGCTCCTGGTCCTGCATGAGCACAGGTTTGTGTGCTTTCTACACCTGCACTCGTGAGCTCGGGTGTGTCAGGGCACCTGCAGCAGACACAAAAATGTGCTGGTGGCCTGTGCCAGTCCTCTGGGATGGTTAGCTTGGGACAGAGCTGTGTCTTATGGGGAGAGACACCTGGGAGAAACCTGAAACTTCAGGGATATTTTTCTTAACAAGATTATTAGAGATGGTGAAATTCCTTCCATCTCAGATGTTTTGGAATTTATATTAAATTTACCTGCCATGGTTGTTACTTCTGATTTTTAATTAAAGGAGGTTATTAAACTGGGAGACAATACTGCAAAAATCATGATTGATTTTTTTCTTTACGCGTTATTTTTGCATGCTTAGCAGTGGCAGCCACTGTTGACAGCAGGGACTGACACTGAGATGGCAAAGAATCTCAGGGATCTGTCTTTGTCAAAAAGAAAGATCTGCTGAGGTGAGTTACCATCAACCTTGTGCCAGGGCTTTTGTGTCTCTGTGAACTTAGAGCACCTGGAGCAAGAGGGTCTGTCCAGGGAAGGGCTGATGTTTAGGGGTGGACTTGGCAGTGCTGGGTTAGCAGTTGGACTCAATGACCTCTGAGGCCTTTTCCAACATAAATGTTCCTATGATTCTATGCTGTAGTATTTATTTTCTTGGGCAGGCAGTAGGCTGCCATATGACGAGGAGAAAATGAAGGGAGGTTGGGGTATGTGGTGTGGAGGCAGGCAAGCAGGAACATCCTCCTCTGTGAAATGGGGAGAGCAGGACTGATTGAGACTTCTGGTGGGTGATTTATTCTAATTAATTTGGAAGCTGGTGTGTTCTCTCACACTCATTAATATCTAGCTCTGCAGATACAGAGGTCTCATGCAGAGGGACATACGGGAGGGGATGTTGAGCATGCAGAAGCCCATCCTCCTTCCTGGGTGAAAGCTTCTGAGTAGGCAGGGAGCTGGGAGAAGAAAGAAGTGAGGCTCCAACCCCTCTCAAGTATGCTCAGGGGGACTCCAGCCCGACTCAGAGAGCAGGCTGACAATGAGCCCTGTGGGAGGCTGTGCCAAGGGAAATGGTCCCTGAGGCCAAAGAGGGAGAGAGCTTTCCAGAGCAGGCAAAAATTGCCATGCATGCCCATCTGTGTGCTTTAAGACCTCTCACATGTGCTGGTTTTTTTCCCAAAATAATGTGAGGTTATACAAATATGTGATGTACAGGTCCAATGGCAAACAGGGCTGTGTGTGCCACTCAGTTTTTTCTCCCATCAGTGCCAGCATGCAGAAACTTGTACAGCCACGGGGGCACTCGTGTCTGGCACTTTACCAGCTAGGTGAAATTGCAGAGGAACTGGAAATGCTAATGATGGTCTTGCTGTGTATTCAGCCTGTGTCCCAGGCTGTGACTGCAATCTTAATTACTGTTCGATGGAGAAGAGTTGCTAGTCAGAGGTATGGTAATTATTTATTGTTAGTAGGTCCAGGAGACAGTGCACTGCCATCCCTGACTTTTTTGTTTGCTTGTTTCTTTAACACAGAAATAAATGGCAGCAGAATAAATAAATAAAGTCAACCTCTGAAAAGGTCACATTTGCTTACAGTCACAGTCCATATGCCAGTTTTTTATGCTAATTTTGGGATAGTGAAAAGCCTGACACTCTGGTCATGCTGCATGTGATTGCTAGAGGGGGCAGCTCAGGCTGGTCAACACAGGTGCCTTTAAACATCAGAAAGGAAAAGACTGGCTGGGAAGGCCAGGAGACTGTGCTCCATAAGGGAATGTTAAATTACAGGAAAATGGGAGGAAAATTAAACAGATAAAGTCTGAAATTCTTCCAGGTACTCAGCAGGCTTCAGTCATTATGTGCTATGGATGGCATCATGTCACAGCCCCCTGAGAAGGGAGAAGAGAAACTTGCAGGGAAAATAGGATAAACTCTGACTAGAGGAAATGGCTTCTGACAATTTGGGGGATGATGATATTGACTGTATTGGATCCTATTACATCACAAGAGAGTAAATCTGATTTTGGACTTTAAGGTGCAGAGGGAGGAGCTTGCAGTGGGTCACTTTACCTGTTCTACCGTAGGCATCTGAAACACATACGATCCACATTTAGACACTGGTTTGGATTTTCAAGAGAGATACAAGCAAATTTTCAACCTGCCTTTTCATTTTCTTTGCAGTATCACAGAGACTTCATTAAGAGATACATACTAGTTGTCTCAAACACTGCCACAGAAACTTACAATCTGTCCGTGAGTGATGTGGTCCCACAAGCAAACAATAAAAAAGGATGACTTACCTCCATCCAGTGTGACCATCTCCTACAGAGGGGCAGGCAGAATGAACTGTGACCTGCAGATATTTTATTTGTCTAATAATCATTTGTGCTTTCTCACTGGCAGGTGAAAGAGGTTAAAAGCTGAAATGTTTTATTGAACAATTTTTAAATTACTTTTTGCAGGGAAGCAGTGTGCCTGGGGCATGGAGGGGCTTTATGAAGGCTTTGGACTAAGGGGATTCAGGTGATGGGAGAGCAGAGGAATCCACCCTTCTGTGCAGGCACCCTGAGCCCTTCTCACCAAGTGCCCACTGTGCTTGGCAGGTATTGGAGGGAGGTCTCCCTGAGGGAAGGCAGGTGCCACCAGTCATTCTGTGTGTTACTCCTCTGGTGATTCATAGAGTGGGGCAGCCCGCAGGCACTGAGCAGCTCCCAGAGCCCCTGCTGCCCCTGAGTACAGAAACCTCTGTGGTACATTGGAATATGCTGCCCTGGGTGGCTGTTGTCAGTCTCAGGCTGCTGTGTGCTTCAGCCTGTGCTGGAAAGCATTTCTTCCTTGGCAGCCCCTGGTATCTCCATGGAGTTGTGGGGAGTTTTCCTTGCTACCTGAGTTGTTGTCCTAATCAGTTAGAAGAAATATAGCCAGGAATGGAAGACATTGAAATCTCTTGCAAATTCTGTGATACAGACATAGAAAATATGGAAACAGTGGCACCTTGAGAGCCAGTAAACAATTCAATGCGTGGTGGGGAAAAAATCCCTGTGTGCAGGGACTGAGTATGCAATGCAGGTTCTTTTCTGGTCTAAGAGAGCCCTGTTGCAGAGGTTTAAGCTGTACTGCAAGAGCACATATGCTTTCTGCTAATGTTTGCTCTCACCAGCCATTGCCAGAACTACACAAACTCTGGTTCCATAAAATGTCTGAAGTCTTTCTGTTAGTTGCCCTCAGATCAGGTTTGTGTGTGCTTTTTACTGAAGGAAGTGTGCTTTTTACTGACAGGCCCTTGCAAGCATAAACCAACTCAAAATTCATTTAGAGGGACCTTTCACCTGGGGTGTGTTTTTTAAAATAGCAGCAAAAGTAGACATTTAATCAGTACAGTTTTGCAGATTCTCTTGCTGAAGGTATGCAGACTCTGACACACAAGCCAGCTGGAGAGGTTTTGCTCTGAATATTGAGTTTCTAGGTGATGAAAACAGGGTTGTTGCCAAACACGATGTAAAAATCATTGAGAAAACAGAAAGTGGTGGCTAGTTGGAGGAGAAAATGGATCAAAACAGTTCTGAAAAGTGAAGGTTATATATTTATTTAGAAAATTAATTACAGATATAGTCAAACAGAGGTGAACTTTACTCTAGAGTGCTGTGTCTTTTAATAATCAGCCCCAGTTCGCAAAGCTTTGCTACCCAGTCACAGTGAGCTGCTCCTTGCTAACTTGCTGCATGATATTCCCACGATTCAGTCTTAGGTCTGAGATATTTTGCAGTTTCCAGTATACTTTTATTCCAGATGTATCTAATCTGCATTTTGAGAGCCACCTGCAGCCTTCCCCAAAGACAGATCCAGTATCCAGGCAGACAGCAAGCCTGTGAGTAGCCACAACTCACCTTCCCAAGAGGGGTGTGCCAGCAAAAAAATCACAGCTGATGGAGTGAAACTTCCCCATGACCCTCTGCCAGCCTGGTGATTGCTGAGGCACCAGAGTTTTTCTGCTGGAGAGGGAAGCAGTAGCACTGGGGTGACCACCTGGTTCCCAAAGAGTTCAAGTTAACACAGCAGGCACTAGTGAGTAATGCACATGCTTTTCTTATTCCTGAACTTAATTATTAAATTAATATCCTCTTATTCATGCTGTCCAATTAAAATGTTAAAATGTGATCTGAATATAAATGTATCTCTCATGCGTGGAAGTGGAAGCTTTCAACATCTTTAGAGTCTGTGGTCCCTGAAATCTCTAAAGACAGAAACATAAGAGCTACCCCAGTTTATGCCAGAAAAGGATGAATCTTTTATAAGTATTATTTCTCAAAATGTAATATAAAAGTGCATCAGATCCCTAAGGAATAAAGTTAACTTTATGTGAGAAATGTGTGAAATTTCTGCCCTCTGTCCAAAAAAAGATATTTCCCTATTCACTTTTGTAATATCAGTCCTTCAGAATTTCGGGGCCAGTTTATTCCTTGGGCCATTTATCTGTGGCAGGGATATCAGCTCTGGTATGCCTGATCCAGAGAAACCCTCACGGAGTCAGTGGCTGGCTCTCACTGGTGGCGGGATGGGAGGCAGCACAGGGGGTGGTGCAGGAGCAGGGGGGCTGGACACGGCTGCCAAGCACCCCAGGCTTTCCCAGCATGCTGCTGGGATGTCAGCTGTGTGCAACTGGAGAAGCAGTGGACTGCTTCTTCCATGCTCACACTGCCTGCAAAGCATCTTTCAACGGGAAAGAGGGGAGACTTCCACTTCTTTGTCCCAAAATAGGCATATTAGCCCTGGTGATTTCACATAGTAGATATAATCTGGCAAGGATGGAAAAATGGAAATCTGATCCCATATTAATTAATTAATTAATGTCAGACTGTCAGACATACTGGGCATCTTTACATCTCCAGCACTTGGGGTTTGAGTTGTGGAAGCATCTTGATGTTGGAAGTCACACCTGGTAGGTCAGAGAGAGAGGAATGATGTGCTCTGTGTTACAGCCCCCCCAGTCACTGGAAAATTCACTTGGTCCCAGACTGCAGATGGTCAAAAGCAAGGTGGCAGAGAAGCAGATAGAGGCTGATTGCAGACTGGAAGGGGAGCAGCCCTCCATTACACATGCCTACATCCAGAGGGATGCTGGGGAAGGATGCAGGGTCTCATGAGCCACCTAAGCAGGAGTATAATGGCGGTGGAGAGAGTGGGGGAGAGGACCCATCTCCTTTGGAGACTTTGCAGCCTGTCAGCACCAAGGGGAGGATGCTCCAATGAGGCAGGGGAGGTGAGGAAATGGAGGTAGGCTGATAGGAAGGCCTGGCAAGCAGAGCTTGGAAGTCTGCAGGAGCACCAACTTGTATAATAAATACCAAACCTATAATACTCAGCCCTCGGCCTTAGCTCTCTGCCTCTCCAAGATCCCAGAGAGAGTTTTGCACGGCTCCTGCCAGGTCCCCCAGCAGTCCATTTTTCCACCCTCAGGATTTCAGGACAGGGGATTTTAAGAGGGTCTTTTTGGCAAAACAAAGTGGTATCTGTGCATACACAGAAGCTGAGGCAGGAGGTCTCAGGACAGTGAGGGGAGGGATGCAAGTTGTTTCTCTGGGACCTTTTCCTGTAAATGTTAAACCACAGTCTGAGGGAAAGATCTGCAACTGGAACCCCACCCATGCCTGCAGCTCGATAAGGTTGGACACTAAGTCCATTTCGCATTTCTTCTTGTTTCTCTGCAATATCAGAGGTGGGGCCACTAATTTGACATAAGATAGAGAGGGAAGGAAGGAACTGCCTTTGTCCCTTCTTTGTGCACATTTGCACTGGCCACCTCCACAGGGTGACCCTTGGCACTCACATGGCCTCACTCATCCATTTTTCACATCCTTCCTTTGGTGCTCTGCCTGTGTTCACTCGCTCTCCATAAAGTTTCATTCCCTCAACTCCCTGCTACAGGCTACACATCTGCAACAAAAATGTCAGGCCAAATGAAGAAAGGTGAGATCAGGAGGCGAGGCTGGCCTTGGCTGCTCCTGGGGGTCCCATTCTCGCCAGGGTTTTCAAGTACTTCTGGCTCATTAAGCAAACCTGAGTGAGAAGGGGCATGCAGCTACTGCTCTACCTGCTGTCACCAGGGTGCTATCCTTCAAAAGAACACCTCCTCAAGGACAGCACTGTCATTGCTGATGAATTTAACTTAAAAAAAATAATAATCAGGCTCCAAGAAGACACTGGGAATCATTTTCCCTTTCTTTTGCTCTTAGTAACAACAAAAGGTACAGACACCATCAACAATTTTTGTCTGGATTTTGAAGAATCCTGTGGGGTTTTCTACCAGCTCCCTGTCTTTTCATTAAGGCACCCAGATGGTGAGAGGGAGAAGAGGGCAGGATACAGCACAGACACTGTTTGCATGATGCCCAGTCCTTTCCCACCCCAGTGCAGTGACTGAAAACACCAGGACCTGCTCACAGCATCTGAAGGGCAAGGCTGCTGCAGGATCCCTCCTGCCACTCCTGAGCCTGAAGCAGGCAGCAAAGCACCTGTGGCAGACACATTGATGGGCTTCTGCTGCACTGAGACACATTTGCAAATGTAAAAGGGTGTTTCCTTGTTTTAACTCTGTTTGATTTGGATCCTCTGGCAAATTATTTAATGAAGCCCTGTACAATTGCTGTTGCAGGGTAACCTTCAGCACAGGCTGGAGACATGCAGGTGGAAACACCTGAAACCACCTGCAAAGAGAAATGGGCCATTTTCCAAGATGTGAAAGTCAACCAGCAGAATTCTACTCATGCCCAGGCTGGCTGCTGCACCTCCTTCAGCTCCCATGGGGCAGGGCACAAAGTCAATCACAGCATTTATAGGAACAACCTCAGGTAATTTCCTGAGCAGAGGAGACAAGGATGCTTGGTTTTCTATAGACTGGTGACACTGGTGACCTGTAACTGCCTGAGTCTGGTGTCTGAGAGGATGTCATGTCTCACAAGATTTTTTTCCCAGCACCAAAACTTTTATATTGTGTATTCTTCTCTCATAGTCTCATAAGAGCACAACTAGGGTCTCACATCTCTGTCTTTTATACATTTCCACTATACTTGCAAGCCTTTGCACCCCTTGCTCTTGTGCTCCATCAGGTCTGTTTGAAACAAGTCAACAAGTTCTAGAGTCATATGAGGAGTGAAGGAGAGCATGAGTCTGTGAATACATGAATTCTTACCTTGCAGGAAAGTAGACTAAATAAATTAACCAACTTTTTTTGCCATGCGTATCTCAGGTACAAAGTGATGTCACTGAAGGAAAACTGTCATTTCCCACAGTGTCCCTGGTTGACACAGTGGCTCTAGGACAAGGTACACAAATCCTATGCAGTGACGGATGCCACTAAATGTTGTTTTGGATGTTGTAACTACTTTCAGTTCTATCATGGAGAGTTAAATTTCTTCTGTGCTGCAAGGAGGAGATGATATGGGGCTACCACCTCTAACAAGAGACTATAGATCATTGGAAATCCATGTCCAGAATACAAACACATTCACCCCTCTTGTATCTGTGTACACTTGTCACTGTAGCACTGCTCTACATAGGGAAAACTCACAAACCTCTCTTTGAATACTTCAGGATCAATCCTTTTGGGAGTCCCTTCAAGCAGAAAATATGTTGGCATTTTCTTCAGCTTTTCTAAACCTCTTCTGCAAATGTCTAAAACATAAAATAGCTGGCAAAAGTTAACTACTCAAGGAACTATGGGGGAAATATATTAATTGATTCAAATGCATTTTACTGAAATACTTTGCTCAGTTTACATTGAGAAACAATATGTGGCAGTGGTTGGGAATGGGTGATGGGAGAGTGAGGAGCCTGACATCAGCTGGCCTTATCCCAGGAAAGTTGCTTTGCATGTCTGGTTGTCTTCTGGCCCCTGGAGGGGATGCTGTGGGACATTTGGGAGAAGTGAGACACTGAAAGTAAGTTCCTTACTTGGAACTTGAAAAGGAGTCTGAAACAAGCCCTGGAATCTCATCTTTCTTATGCAAGAAGCCTGAGTTTCACTTTCAAAAAGGCAATTCTTTCCTCTGCAAAGTAATGTACTATTAACCAGGAACACGGGACAACACAGTTCCAACACAGAACTGGCCACTGCAAACAGGCAAGAGCAACCAAGTGTGGGATTCACAAGGGCATTGTAGATATCTAGATCTAGTGAGTTTGTTTTTCCGGACTCATTTTATAATCGGAAGAAGAAAGTACACATAGGGCATGATAAACTTCACCCTGGTGTAGGGTATAAAATAGACAAGTCAAACCTAACTTTCAGAAAGGAGATAAATTTTGGTTTAAGACACCTAAATGCAGATGTCTACAAGGAAGGGACAAACTGGACCTGATCAGTGGACCCTAGAGCCACTGAAGCCACCACAAACTACATTTATATCTGGACACATCTCCACACCTTCAACCATACTGGCCACATCTCTCCTGACACCATGGGATGTCAGACATCCAACACTCATAGAGACACCTGTGTCCAAGTGTTTGAATCTAGACATTTAAGTATCTTAATCTGTTATTGAATTACTCCCTACACCTAAGTTGGGTTGTCTAAAATAGTCATCTAGTGCCACCTTAGATGACGTGAAGTATGTGAGATATTTTGGTGACACAGGGTAGCACATCAAAATGACCGGGGACACCTATAATGAGGTGAAGATAAACTAGAGTTTGAAATTAGGTGGGATGAATCCCATTTTTGGTTCCCACAGCTATTTGTTTGGGGTTTTTTTCTTGAGTGGTTGATTTGGGAAAATAGGCCTGTCTACTTATATTCTGTTGGCTAGACAGTCTCAAGAGTTTTATATAGAAATACTCTTCCTGGGGTCAAAATGGGCAAAAGAGTCCCTCAGAGAAGCAGCTTCTCATTTCAATCCCCAAAGCAATAGGCAAGAAAAGAGGTTTGCAAATCACTGTAAAAGAACTTTGTGCCACAGATAAAAATTATCCTGACCTTTCTTTGAGCAATGGGGAAATGGGTGTTCACCATGAGAGGTCATTAGGCAATCACATACAGACATGCAGAGAATATTGGCTCAATGCTTTTATTAGCAAAAAATTCCTACTGTCTGCTTCACTAAACTCTTACCTTTCATGTACTCTATGGTGCTGCTTTGGTATTCATGATGAAGAGATGTGTAATGTCTCATGTCCCTGAACACTCCCCAGGAGGAGCAGGCAGGTTTAAAGCTTGGCTTCCAGATCTGACAATGTTTTTCTTTTTGCTCACCTACTCCTCAGACCATCATCTCTGAGCGGTCACAGTCAAAGGACTGCCCTGCCGTGCACAGAGAAAGAGGAGAAAATAGTCATGTTACTGACTGAAAGGTATCCCCTCCCTCTTGTTTAACAATGTGATATTCCCAAACAAATGTGCTTTCCTGAACAACATCTGAAGAAAAGACAGACAAGATCACAAGAAGTTTCTCTCTTTTCTGCATTCAGCTGTTGGGGATGTAGATCAGTGAGACACAAAGCTCTGCAGGAGTCAGGAGTTGGAGGCAGCAAATGCTGACAGGTCAGAGTCTTTCTGCAGCTGGGAGCAATGGGTGTAGGGGAGGGAAGGGCAATCTCCTTCAACTGCTGAGGAGCAGGCACATTTTCTACTTGACTGCACCCCTGCACGTTCCTTTGGCTTACAGCAGGAATTGCTTATTCCTTCCCTATGTGTCATCCCTGTGCCTGTCCAGGCACAGGTATGCATGAGAACTGGTATAAACCAAGTTTAAATGATCGTCCTGTGGAATTACCGATATAAAATTTAATGTGGTATTTTTACCTTCAGTACTTGCAGTTACTGGAGTGCAGGTTAAAAGCTGCATTTATTGCAGACATTTACTTTTATTAAGAATGGATCTTTGCAGTCCATCAAAAACATTCAGCTTGGGAAGAAATGCACTGTAGCTCCCTCTGCTCTCAGCTGTAGCTCCCAGCACAGTAATCTGCGTTGCTAATTGTACAGCATACACACCAGCACATGGTGCAAGGCATGGATGGTGCAAGGCATGGACTGTTAGAAACGTCCTATAGCTCACCAGTGTTAGCCTAGGGAATGTTTTCTCCCCACCCCTAGCATGCCATGGGGTGGACTGCTGTGTGTAATGTGCTCCTCAAGATCCTCTGTGGCTGGAGGGGATGAGACTTAACCCTTCCTGCAGTCCTTGCCCAGCTGTCAAGGTGTGGAGAGCTGCTTCCCTGCTGCCTCCTCTCTGGGATCTGATGGGTCAGTGTGGAAGGCAGGGTTAGAAATTTCCAAATGACAGTGTTTTGAGAGGCAAGTCAGAAGAGGTTACCCTGTGCCTAGCCCTGCATTAAGTGATGAAAAACCGTAAATGTAGTTTCCTGCTGTTATTTTTAAACTAAGAATACAAAAGTGATAGACCCAGGTCAGACTGAAGCTCCACCATCCCTGGCCACCCAAAGCTAGTGCCTTTGGAAAAGTACAAGGACAAGACAAACATATAGTGATTTCCCTCCTATAGCATTCTCCCAAGCTATTTGTACTACAGTGATTTCCTGATCCGAGGTGATGCCTTTGTTAGTAGCCTGTAATTCGCTTCCTCAAATTTGCCCTTAAATTACATCAAACTCTCATAACTTGCCTAGAACCCACCAAGCTTTCCAGCACTGAGCTGTGGGTCAAGCCCACGCTGTGGCAGCAGTCAGAGCTGCCCTAGGAAAGTCATTCCAAAGTAACACCCTGACTTTGTTGGGGGACAGTCAGACCAGCCCCTGTGTCTCTCTGACCTCTCTGGGAAACCTGCAATTTGACTGTGTGTTTTTTCCAGCCTGCCCAAGAGCTTCCTCCTGGCTGTCAGGGAAGGTTGCGCTGTGACCCCTCACTGTCAGGCAGAAGCAGTTTTTGTGTGTCTGCTGCCCCTCCCTGCTGCTGGGAAGCACTTTGCCTCGCAGGACCTGCAGCAGAGTGACAATAAATGCCACCAAAAGCACTCACATTTCCCTTAGCACACGAGAAAGGAGACTCAAGTCACGGTTGGGCTTGTAATAAAATGTAATTACAACAGCTTGTATGCTGAAGTTGACAATGTCTTTGCTGTAACAAATCAAATATGTTACACTGAGGTCCTTTTGTGCACAGCTCATCTGGGTCTTGTGTATCAGCACATGTGCTGAGGAGCTCTAAGAGGTTTTGCTAAAGCACAGTGTCACAAGTATTGGGAGTGTGGAAACAGCACAAAAAAACTGTGATTGTTAAAATTTTGTGTTTCCTGACCACCATGTATTTAATACTTAATCAGTTGCAAAAGAAAGCAACATTTCAGACAAAGAAGTGCTCTGGGTCAGTACCTCTTGTTCTGGGGGTTGATAACTCGGAGTTTCTGAGGTGCCATCAGCTACTTTTACAATCAGAGGAGAATACGACACAGACAATGCAGTGTGGTGTTCTGTGCAGGTGCACAGCCTCTCTCTCACAGCCCCATGGCCACCAGTGGCCCCTTCTGCAGGAACCACTCCCTTCCTCAAGCAGGGAGCAAACCTGGGCTGGATTTGTCTTCCTCAGCCTCCGCCAAACTCCTCTGCAAAGATTTATCTTGCCAGGTTTTGTTTAAAGCAGATTGAAATGCAGAGCCTGCAGCACTGGGCTTTCAGTGTGTTTTGGTGCCAAATCCAGTGTAATTGTTGCATTTCCTTTCCCTGCTGAATTCCCTGCCTACAGACAGCCTGTACTGGAAGATCCTGGGAATGTTTTGTTTTGGGAGGTGGAAGAGGCACCGAGGGTGTCTGTCAGAAAGCGCTACGGGGAGGAAAATGAACACTGCTGAAGACAGAAAGAAAGCAGTGATGTTCATGATAAACTGGGCCTTTCCATTTAAGTCCTGCTGTGATGAGCCTGATGGTTTTAACCCTGGAAGGACACTCTCTGCAATCACATGAGACTTTTCTTTGGTAAAAATCAGACCCCCATGGCAGGCTTTCATGGGGTTCCCAAGCTGCCTGAGCATGCCTAGAGAATGAATGCAACCAAAGCAGCTCTGGACAATATGGTAAATCAGGCACTGCGAACTTGCTCTGCTCTGGTGTTTGACAATCAGTATTTGTATGCGAGGTTTAGGCAGGTGGGGCTGAAGATTGGAAATGTTATAATCAATCCATAAGTCCCATCATATATAGTGGATCTATCTGAACAGAGCAGATACCCCTAACATTATTGAAAACACACAGGTTTTAATATATTGCAAATAAATGCATTTACTGGAGGGTAAGGCTGGGAGCCCTCTATTTTTTTATCATACAGGAGACTGTGTAAACTACAGACTGGATAATACCATAGAAGCGGATTTTTTTTTTTGGTTAGTCACACTTACAGAGTTTCACGTAGGCATAACATACTTGCCTTTGAAACAAAGAAGCCCCCAGCTGCAGATACTTGTCACCAGAGGACCTCTATCAAGTGGTACCATTCCCACTATGTGAGTGAGCAATCCCGATTTCATTCCCAGCAACATCAGCTCTGATCACACTGGGTTCTGAATTTGTGAAATTTGAAGTGCTCTGAGAAATTTGTAGGTTCTATAGTTTATAGATTTTGTGTAAAAATGTAGTTGTTTGTAGTAATAAACAAACCTTTATTTGCTTTATATAGAGGATGCTCTTGAACCACATCTTTAGGTTTTCTCTGAAGCTGAGAGAGCTATGAGCCTGCTCTGTGAAAAATGCCCAGAAAACAAGGAGTCTTCCATTATTACTGGCCTGAGGGAGCACAATTTTGACAACATTAGCCATTGCAAGGCTTATCATAAAAGTATGAGAATTGTTTAGACCTTTGTGTCTAGCAATGTATGCAGGCAGGACTGGGACTACTATTCTGCCCATATGCAGGAAATCAAATGCCTGGACAAAACAACATTTGAAAACATATTCCTAGGGCTGTTTGGTTTTTTTAAAATTAACCTTTGTTCATAGGCAACCCTTACTAGAAGCTGTGAAGGATGCTGTACATTCCCTTGGTATTGTGTGTATGGTTGTATATTTGTTTTCTTTATTAAAATCTGGGCAGAGGAAAACGGACCAGGTTCCACTCCATTCCCCCTGCTCAACTTCGGCAGCTGCATGGAGTTGTGGTGAAGTAACTGTGTTAATGGAGTACATCCAAAAGCCCACTACTAACATGCGTGGTAACAGATGTTGTAAAATTGCAGAGAGGAAATGTTTGGCAATTACTCTCTAACATGGTTACCTTGTGCTGGCAGCCTCATGACCCAGCCCAGCCTCCCCACTCAGGAGTGCTGCAGATGAAGAGGAATTCTGGAAGTCCATTTTGGTACTTGTAGTACTTCTGAGGCAAGGCAGGATTTGCAGAACCACGGAATTTGTGAAAAAAATCAGGTTGGCATGGACTTTAAGAGATGATCTACTCCAAACCCCATCTGAAAGCAGGCACGGACTGATGGCTGCAAGACCAAGCCTTCATCACACTTATCTGCAGGAAGCCGGGTCAAGGTGGTTGTTGTGGGATTCACCTACTGGATATCTGCAATAGAAGCCTCATCACCTGGGCAACTCCCTCTACAGTACTCATAATCAGGAGAGGGAAATGGGAAAGATAAGGGTTTTGTCCTGCTTTGGAGAATCTGGACCAGCTCTGGTCAGGTGAATCCCACCCAGAGTGAAACACACCCACTCAGGTGTGTTTTTTGCTGCTTTGTGATCAATGGTAACAGGGAAAATTATATAATTGAGCCATCTGCCTTTGGATTTAAAAGGACTAAAATGAAAATTAAATAAAGAGTTGATTTTTTTTTTTCCTCTCCCTAGGGCAGATGAGCCACCCACCGTGCCTGGACCCCAGCCTGGCTGCTGGGGAGATGCAGTCCCCCAGGATGGCAGGGAAGAAGCGAGGGCGGCCCCCGCTGCAGCCAGCACCCATCAAAGTGGCTGTTCACAACCTCTTCCCAGCACCAGCTGGGGCTCTGCCAGTCCTGAAGATCCCAAAGAAGAGAGGAAGAAAACCTGGGCACAAGGTAGATGCATGATTTTCACATTCCTTGTCCACCTCCTGTTGGTCTTCATACATTTTCTTCTAGAATTTCAGCTGAAATGCAGGAACAGAGGAAAAGTTGTGCAAGTCTGGGGCAGAGCAATGCAAAGGAAAAAAAAAAGAGAAGATGGTTTCTTTTCTACCTGAGCTGGTGAAAAAAAATCACAGAATCATAGAGTATTCTAAGGGGATAGAAGGGGACCGACCCATCAGGATCATTGAGTCCAACCCTGGTCCTCTGCAGGACACCCCAAGAACCACACCATGTATATTTTATACTTTCCCAAAAGTTAAAGTTATTTTAATTTGGTCTGTTTGAAAATGTTTTCCACAGTGTTGTGAGGGATGGCTGCATACCTTCAGGGAAGGGTTTCTCATTTGTCACTTTCTTCTCTAACAGTGATTAGAAATTGAACAAACTGAACAGAGAAGGAGAGGAATACAGGAGAGTGGAAATAAAGGCAGTGGGTGGGGGGGGG
>WEIU01009872.1:67375-126704 GCA_013389925.1 Aegithalos caudatus
TTTTTTTTTTTTTTTTTTTTTGGCTATTACTGGCAGGCCTGATGGCATGTAGAAAAACTGCCTTTGCAGCTTATGAGAGAAGGCTTGCAGGGCTTGGTTGTGGAGAGGCTGGGGCAGACTCCTCACAGACCCCTGCACGGCACAATAACATTGCACTGCACACCATATAGAGTTTCTCTCAACTTGATGTAGTTTGTAGAGTGTTAGGTTGAACATGGAGGGTTAGGAAGCTCCCAAAGGCCACATACTCTGCCATGGCACTGTGCAGCGTAACCCTTCAGAAATTACAGCTGCATTAGAGTTAGAAGAAGCAAGGATCCAAAGCCTTTCCAAAAGTCACCTCAGAGCAGTGCTTCTCACAGCAGCTCTCAATAAATCAGTATAAATATAGAGGAAAAAAAAACAAAAACAACCTGAAGATGCACCTCAAGCTTGCATGCCCTCCTTGCTGTGAAGTCACTGCTGGTAGTCACTGTTCTGCACTCCCAGTACATTTTTCTGGTCACAATTACATGGACAAGGTAGACCCAAGAGAGCAGACCTCAGGAGCTTTTTTAGAGGTGTGTAGCTTACTCTAGCCTGTGACACTCAGCTAGACCTAAACTCAGCTTGCTTTGCTCTGGCAATGGGTCATCAGCACAAGGAAGTCTGGCTTCTGCCATCACAAATGGCAATTCACCAGTGAAGGAAAATCTTGGAAAATGAATAGAAAAGTAGAAGGCTAGCATTTCCTAGGATGCTCCCAGGACTGTTTTGTAATAACCTTGTTGGGATTTTATGTCTACAGTTTGCATTTATGTCAACAAACAAGCGAACCTGGGGCCGTACCTTGACAGAAAAAAGGTGCAGCAGCTGCCAGAGCACTTTGGTCCGGAGCGGCCGTCGGCGGCCCTGCAGCAGGCAGTGCAAGCCTGCATCGACTGCGCACTCCAGCAAAAGGTGGTCTTCTCCCTCATCAGGCAGGGCTATGGAGGCGAGACAGTGTCAGGTAAAGCATCTTTGTAAGGGGGTGGTGGCCAGAAAGGACATGTTCCTCAATCCTGACTGCCCTGGATGTCCTGTTCCCATCAGTGGGATGGCAACCAGCTTTGAATATCACTTATCCCTTTGTAAAATGACCTGCTGCAGGAATCACCTTGGTGTCAGATGAAAGACTTGGTAAGGGGCATTGCAGTGGTGATTCAGGTGAGAAACGCACTCCAGAGTCTGCCTCTTACACTCTTTGGAGCAGTGCTGAGGCCAGGGCTGAGAGCTGTTTTCATGCAGCTCTTCAAGGATGGGCAGCAGTGCCAGCCTGCTTCCTGACACACATTGCCACCACAATTACACAGGTATGCCTCATGTGATGAGGGTAGCAAAACTCTGGAACAGGTTGCCCAGAGAGGTGGTGGATTCCCCAATCTCAGATATATTCAAGGTCAGGTTGGATGGGCCTTGGAGCAATCTGAGCAGGCTGAAGATGTCCCTGGTCATTAGAGAAGGGTTGGACTAAGTGACCTGTAAAGGTCCCTTCCAGCTAAAGTCTTTCTATAACTCTGTGTTTCTTGAAAGCTTTTATGGAATTTAGCTGTTGGTGTGTTCCCTGTTTGCAGTTCATAAACCAAACCTGCTGTCCACTGCAGGAGTTGAGAAAGTGCCATGGCAATTCCCCATGCAGCAGGACTGCACCAGTCTACACAGATGTATCAGAGACAATCAAAGACCAAGGGGAACTTCCCAGCAGCTCCTCATCTTCCAGAGTGGCACTTCTTGCTGTGTCCTGATGTACCTCCCATGTCCCACAATGAATCCCCTGGCCCAGTTCTCAGCATGAACGTGAACTTTTCTTCTATCACAGCAAGAGTTTTGTATCACAACATTCTTTTGGGGAATATGGGGAATGCAATGGAAATGAAATAATGTTGGGACTATTGGAACAGCACTCTCCAATGAGCTGCTGCAGATGAGTCAGGCACAAGCACAAAGCCAAGGATTGCAAGTCCAATCAGTTTCACAGGGACTGCAGATGCTCAGCTGTGCCACTGGGACCTTCTTGTGTGGGAGCCCAAGCTCTGGCCCTCTGTGCAGCATATAAATCATGCTTCTTCCCTCTCCACGAGTTCTCTGTAACCACAGGTGTGCCTTCCCTAAGGGACATCAGGAATACTCTGAGAATGTTCCAGACTTGTTCACAGAAACACAAGACTGAAGCAAATCAGTGCAAAGCTTCATTTTTGCCTAGTTCTGTGCTGCATATATGATTTTCATTACAATCAGGAGGGTCATATTATGCATCAAGCCTGCCAAACTCATTGGTCTCAATTCCTCTGAGCTGGCTCAGCTTCAGCTTCACCTGAACTAAGAGCACCTGATCAACATTTCTCCCAATTTCATGCTTCTTCTAGTCATCAAAGAGGGGTGAATGGCCTTCTAGTCATGGCATGGCTCTGCAATTGCAACTCACTCCCAGCAACGCAGATGAGTTTTGTCAGGGGCTTTCCAATCTTCCCATGGCTTGGCTCACAGATGCTCAACCAGCTGCGGAGCATGATCTCTTACAAGAGCTCAGGAAATCTCTGAAGTTATCCCCCAAATTATAAGTCTCATGTTGCAATTTTTTCTTGTTAGTAATGATGGGAGACTGTAAAGACTGGGAAAGAACCTTCCAGGTGGAAGAGTTCAGGCAGCCATATCACGTTGTCTTCCCTTCAAACCCATTGAAATTGAAATGTGTCTTGCTACAACTGATCCTGGTGTTTCTGTTTTGACCCCTCCACTCCTTCCATGGCTGGGACCTCATGCCTTTTTGATTCCTGGCTAAATATGTCCCCTGACAGGTTTACACAGGAATTTTAATTGCTCTATTGTTACCCTTAGATGTATTTCAAAGACAGCCACTCTTATCCTGCTAGGCTGAAATACACAGCTCCTTTCAGGTGAGAAACATTACTGGATCAGTGAAAGGAGTGCAGGTGTCTTCCCACTGTCCCCACATAGCAGGATGGTGGTGGCTGTGGTTCCACAGGGAAAATTTCTGTTCCCCAAACATCAATGCAGTCTGCCTGTGCACTTCTGCAAGTGGAAATTCACCCTTCTTCAGCCTGTATGACCAGAATGATGCCATCCAACCATCAGAATCAATCCATCTCAGGTTTCTCCAGAACTTTGTACAGTGGCCTTAACACTCCATTTTCTGTCCTGGAAATATTTTGTTCCACACCTTCTGGAAATATATCTGAGTTTTGCATGAGTGTGTCACCTTGCTGTTTTATGGGCATCTGGTAAGCTAGAATTATATTTTCTTCTCCTATGAGGTTGTTTTGACCCTCTTAAAAGAGTTACAGATTTCTGTTTATTTTCCAGATTTTTTTTCACTCATTTTTACTATCACAGAAGTCAAAATCAGCTGATCGTTCCTGTGCAATCTCCCAGGCCTCTTCTCCATTGATGCTGTCTGCCAGCTTACAGTATCCACAAAATCTTTTTGTGCCAGCACAGACTGCTGCTGGTTTCTCTCTGGGACTTGGGGTCTTCTGCCAGCAGACCTTGTTGTCATTTCTTGACCCACCTCTCATATGCAATCATTTCCAATTTAGTGAAAGATTTCTCATACTTTACTGAATTCTGGATAGACCACAATTGACAACATTCCCTTGCATTTAGCAGTTAGCTCAGTAAATAAAGATCGACAATGAAGCCATTACCTCTCTCTTCAGTACAGTCCTGGTACCTTCCATTCATTCCTAACCATGCCTTTAATTCTTAACTTCCCATTATCTTTTAAAGCCTTAGGTACTGCTGAAGTCAGCCTAACAGCCCATCACAACTGGTGATCACTGCAGATCACTTTCTTTCCCCTTCCTTAGACCAGGGTATCATAATTACCTCCTAATCACACAATACAATTCTCAGATGGATGCATATATTAGAAAACCTTGCACTGCAGGCCATGCCAGTCAGCATCTTTCAGCTCTCTGGGGGGAAGGTGATCTGGGTCACACAAACTCAGCTCCTTAAGCTCCTATAGTTTGTTGTGTGCCTCAGGCAGGGTAATTTTGCAAAATATTTTACGACATACAAATACCTGAGTAAAATGATTTCCCCTGCTCTCATTCTCCCTCCTGCCTTGCATTCACACTATTGAATTACTCCTGTTCTGCTTTCCAGTTTCAGCTTCTTTTGAGGGGAAGCAGCATCTCCAGAGCCTGCTGGTAGTGAACAGCATCGGGTACGTCCTGCGCTTCCTGAAGAAGCTGTGTCGCAGCCTGCTGTGTGACAATCTCTTCAGCAACCAGCCCTTCCCGCAGTGCGGCGCCGTGGCGGCCAGCGCCGAGGGCTATGACAGCAGGCGGCTGGAGGCAGGTAGGCTGCTTCCTCACCTCGGGCTCGAGAGTTAATAGAGCTGAGGAAATGACTGGCTGGTTTTTTGGTGCTGTGCTGTGTATGATAGGGAATTGCAGGCCTCTGTGGGACCCTTCCAGAGAGAGGCAGTGAGCTTACTTGCAGTATTTTCCCAGTGGCTATAGAAGAGGTTCGGGTGAGAACTGCAGTGCTGAGGTGCCCCAGCAGAGAATTTTTGGGCCAGCATGTTGTGTTAACACAAACCTAAGGCCCATATTAGTAGCTGTGGCACAGACAGCCTGGGTCCCGATCTGCCATGTCAGTCTTTGAGTATAAACCTAAAGGAGCTGCGACTGATAAGTGGTTTGCTTTGCTATTTGCAGGGATGTTTCTCCTAGCTTAAAACCCTCTGGGACCAGCACGGTCCCTGTCTTAGTGCTTGACCATGTGGGGCAAAGCCTGGAGGAGCTGTGGCATGAGGCAGATGCATCCAAGGATGCTGGTGGTCCTGTGAGGCACCTGCCCTGAGCAGCACTGGGCTCCCAGATGGATGGCACTCCTGAGCTTCCTTCTTGCTTGTATTCTGGGACAGGATGCTTGCCCCACACAGCCCCCATGGAGCTGGGACATACCTGCAGCCACATCTGCAGAGGCTACAAATGTCCTGGGGCCTTATTATGGCATTGCAAAAGCTAGTTTAGAAAAAAATAAAGATGTAAGTTAGGGGCATGAGCCTTCATTTTGCCTGCAGTCTTCCTCCTGACTTAAATTATTTTTCCTTTTCTTTCATTAACAACACTGTGGGTGTTTGGGGAGGACACTGTCTCTCATGCATTCAAGTTTAATGGTAGATACACGCTGGCAGATGAGAGAAAGGTGTTTTAGTGTCCACAATCGTGATTTTTGAATCACTTGTTCACCAGAAATACCCTCAACTGTACACTTTGCTCACCAAAGCTGGGAGAGGGCTGTGCACATGGTGAAGAAATCATCTTATTGTACAAAGAAATCCAGCTGCCACTCTTACACATAGGGGAGGAAATGCAGGAACCCAGACTGGAAAGCAGTATTTTTCTTTCCTCTCCAGTAGGAAGGACTTTTGCAGCAAGCAGAATGCTTCTGAGAGGTCAATGGATTTCTGTAGCACTGAGCAAGTGCAGCCCAGGAGGCCTGGCATTTGCGTTTGCATTTGCATTTTAATTTGCATGTACATTTGCATTTACTTTTTCACGGCAGGGCTGTGTGTGAGAGAAGGCAATCCCACAACCAGAGTTTTTACAGTTGCTGTTACAACTGAGCGTCTCCCTCCCCACAAAATTCCGGTGCAGATGTCCCTGACACCATCCTCACTGGATCTCCCCAGACACTGAGGATGGACAAAACATTGTTTTTCCCTCAGACTAGACAAGAAATGTGGATGTAGGCAAGGCTTCTTTCCTGGGTCTCCCATTGTGGGGTGGGGTGTGCATGTGTGCAATAAATAGCCCCCGAGAAAGAGCATGGGCTGGGCAGTCTGGGCTGGTCAGGTAGGTTTAGATTAGATATGAGGAAGAAATTCTTTACTGTGAGAGTGGTGAGGGACTGAAATAGGTTGCCCAGAGAAACTGTAGGTGCTCCATCCCTGGAAGTGTTCAAGGCTAGACTGGATTGAAGCACTGAGTCTATGTTTAATGCTGCATTGCCTAAATCTCTTTCCACCTCCCCAGGAGCCAGCATTTCTCTGCAGCAAGGTTGGCACGGGGGTTCCTCTGCTATACAGAGCAGAGATGGAGTTTGCCCACAGAACAGTGGTAAGGAGGACTGTAGGAGTTCTGCTGCAGACGGGTCTGTGAGGGCACCTGTTGGGATAAAACTTGTGTGGAAGGAGCAGGATCATGAAAAGGCATTACAAGAAGCCATGAAAAGCAGGCACATTTTTCATTGTTTCTGTTTCCCATCTTGTAATCAAGACGTCCTTTCTTTTAAAATCACGTGCTTTTCAGCCCCTTTACACCAATGAATCTAATCCATGTATTGACTTTGGTGCAGTTATTCTTGATTTACACTGTCAGAAGGGAGAGGAGAAGCCGGCATCGTGTCCAGTCATATTAATCCACTTACCCCATACAGGAGTCACCTTTTAACCTTGCCCCAAAGCACATGCCCCTAAGCTATAATTCACCTGTGCTCACAGCAAGCTGCCAGATGCTAATGGCTGTGTACAGGCCAGGTGGGATTTGTTGACATATGCATATATCACTTACAACTATGTTTTACATGCCTAGGAATGCACACTCATCAGGCTGTGCCTGGAGCTGGCCTCTGCAATGAGCCTTGCTGGCTGTGCATTACCCTCCCTGCACCTGAGCCCCACGCTCTGCCTGCCTTGCCAAGGCACCTCACCTGTCTCATGTCTCACATGGGACATTCTCCAGGGCTCTTTCTCAGCTGTGAAGGGACTTTCTGGCTCATGAGAGTGATTTGTGGGGAGCAGCCGTGGGATAACTCCCAGACTTTCTTCATCTGGGAAATGCCCAGCTTCTGGTCTGCATTACAGCAAATCCTGAAATGTTACCTGTCGTCACAGCACCTGGGTTCAAAGTACCTCTGGACCTGAACCCCAAAATTTTCCATGGGATTGGTAGAGCAGTTTGAGCTAAAATGATGGCAAGACCTGGGTGACCTGTGCAGAAAACTCTGTGAAGTGGGGCAGGTGCTAAGTGATGGGAAGCCAACAGAGATTCTGTAAAGTGCCTCCACTCTGCATTCAGATTTCATAATTTGTCTCATGCTCAGCTAATGAAGGCTTGGGTGGGAGCATGTGAAATATACATTTCTAGGACACCTACATGCTGTTCACATGCATCTATGAGATACTAGATTATTCTTCAGAGGAAACCATGTTTGCTAAAAAACTTCTGGCTAACCTGATGGTGAGGACAGAAATGGAAAGTTTCTCTTATGTGGGAAGCATGAAGCTTGATAAACAACCATTTTCCATTTCAGTCAATCCTTTCCTTTCTCTTTCTGTCCCAAATCTGGGGTTTTCGCTATTTTGTCCTGTTAGACAATTTATGTCTCCAAATTGGCTGCATGTGAGTGCAGCAAAACTTTTTGCAAGAATTTTGGTGGCCACCCTGTATTATGCTTATCATGGAGGCAGACAGGGAGGTCTGTGAATAAAGTCCCCAACCTTGCTGTTCTCCCGATGGCCAAGTCAAATTTGGAAACATAGATACCATATGGAGTTCCCTACCACTATCCATGGGAGAACAGTTTCTCTTCTTGTGGCACTGGCAGGCAGTAGGGATCTACATGGAGCAGAAGCACAGCAGGATACTAGTGCCTCTGTCTGTAGGAAGGTGGCCTCTTCCTATCCACAAGCTCTGGAAAAGCTGGTATGACAAGCACAGCAGCAATGCACAATAGGAGTGTGACTAAGTAGGCAAGACACTGGCCTGGGAACTGGATTTTTATAAGAGAATTTCCCATTAACTATGTGGGCAAGCCACTTTTCCCTACTGTGCCTTTATTTGAGTATGTGTCAAAGGAGGGCAATAATTCTTGCCAACATGTGCAACACCCTTCTAAAAGTTTGTTGAAAAAAGAATAATATGATCGAAAACCACATATTATTACAATCAATATTTTCTCTTGCAAGCACCAAATAAACAGCAGCTCAGAAGTTTCAAGCCCTGAGAGGGTAAGAAAAATGTTATCTTTCTCCTTTCTAGTACCATGACTTGTTTAATCTTGTCTTGTTGCATGCTATGAGGAACAGTGCTCCTGGCTTCTCAGCACACTCTGAATAAATGGCTTTTATGGCTATCAATAGCTTCAGCGCTCCTCAGCATTTAATTACCTGCAAAGGCCATTTATTGCCTCATATATTCCTCTACCATGATCATTATCCTTTAAACAATAAATAAAACATTAAGGTCACTCTTAAAGAGGGAGCAGAGCCATCCAGCCACAACAAAGTGTAATATAAAAAGTTTATATTGTCTTTGGGGCTTTTGGATTGATGGCAGAACCGGCAGTACAGTTGAGAAAGGCTGGGATGGCTTCNCCGCAGGCTGGGTGCCTTCTCCCTCCCCACCTGACACCACAGGGCACAGCATCCAACCAAGAACCCTCATGCTAAGGTCCTGCTTGCAACTGGAGCACCATCCCAAGGACTGGCTTCCTGAAATGAGGAGTTCAGGGTGGTAACTCTGTGGCAGAGCTGAAGGAGAGGCAACTTGCAGCTGGAGCTGCGTGTTGCATCCCAGAGGAAGGTCAGGACCAGTTTAGGATGGTCCAAAGGATAGGAAGTAAAGGCAGGGGGTTGAACGAAAAGTCAGTGAGTGCTGCTGTAGAGGGGTTTCACGAGGATGGTAGCAGAAGCTTTACCATTTAGACCCTTTAAGGCTACAGCAGAAGAAACTAATAAAATGTACACTAAGGAGCAAATCCTGGCAGGAAGAAAAATAAGAGATGGATGGAAGAGAGAAAATTCAGCTGTGATGTATTTTGCCTGGACTCTATAGAATTGGCAGAATTGGATAAATTGAACTTTCTGACCTTTAAGTTGTGAAATTACTGTTTGCTAACTCACAAATGAAGAATCTCTTTCTCTTCCTTTAAGTTTATAAAATTGTATCTCTTTGTGAATGCTAAGCAATGAAGCTGTAAGCAGACATCCCTTCAGCAGCCAGCCCAAGGGAAATCCTCCTTCCCACATTCTGCTGGGCTGTTTCACCTTCACTGACTTGATGGGGTGCAAGAAAGCTCATCCCTTTTGAAAAGTTACCCTTGGGGGTTAGGCACTCTGCTCTCAGCAGTGAATAAAGAAAAGCCCAAAGACCCTTTTGTCCTTCAGCCCAAGATGTGCTCAGTGCCATGGCACAGGGCTGGATATTGCCTGGGCTGAAGCCATGGAGGTTAGAAAACAGAGCCAAGCTCTGAAATAGAATTTAAGGAAGCTTTATTTCCCCATATCAAAGGGTATGCATAAGGAAAGTGGATGAAATGATGGGCATAAATGTATGAAGCATGATGGATGAGATCATATCCACTACAGAAAAGAATACCCCTGGGTATATGCATTTAATTCAAGCTTTACAAGCAGAGTCATGTGGAGGAAGCACGGACACTTTCAGAGCCCTAGTCAGGTAAATTATGTGATTGTTACTCTGTTTTAGCTCCAGGTTTAGCTTTAACTTTGTTTTAACTGGTTAAGACCTTTCCCTGGAGCAATATGATTCCTTTAGGAGATATCTGAAGTTTGTAGTCCAGGTTTTTATTTTAAATAGCTTAAATTAAAGTTGAAATGGGAATTTCCATTCTTAAACTTTTAAAATACTGATCCAAATACCTCTGATCCAATATACAAGTACTTCAAGCAGTCAGATGGGTGGGCCACATGCCAGAACTGGTGATGGGAAACCTATGGAAGTGCTGCAAGCATAAGTCAGTATGACTCACCTGGTTTTTCTAAGATGTGAGTGGAAAAAAAGGTGAACCTCAAGATCCAGTGCTTACTAAGTAAAAAATAAAATAAGAAAGGTTTTGGAAGGAAGGGGAACTTTTGCTTGTGAATCTGGATGAGAGGGTCCTTGCTTCTGGGACTGCCTGGTATGTGGTACCTATGGCAAGACCAGGGCTTGCACCTCCATCGCAGGAAGCAGAGAAAGCTGAGAGTGGGGGGATCTGGTATTCAGGCTGTTTCAATATGACAGGTTTCAAAAGTCGGACAAGAGTCACAATTTTTTTCACAGGACATTACTGATTTTTGCTTGGATGTTCTTCAGTTTTTCACCTTCCTCATGTTGCTCTCTTTTTTAGCCTTTTATCATCATCCCTCCCTTGCCTGTCTTTATCTACCTTCTGTTTCTTTCTGTCCTTCCCCAGTTCACTACAAAACAAATGGAAACCCACACAGAGTGGCATTTCCATTTCCATGGAAATAAGACATCCACTGTTTTTTCTTGAAAAGTCTTGGCCACTGTTTAATCAACAGTGCTCCCTAGTTCCTTAGGATTTATTTGTTTGCAGTAATTATACAGAGTACATCAAAATGCCTTTTGGAAAGTAGTAACGCACAGCATCTGCCCAGAGAACATTAATCTGTTGGCAAAATGAGTGCAAAGCAGGGGATTAAAGCAATTAAGAGAGTACCAGAAGCAAATTGCTGGTGGTGACGTGCAGTTTGGAGTTTGTGCTGGCTGTGGGCAGCAGTGAGCAAGGTAAGGGTGCAAGGCAAGGAGCTGCACCACAGCAGCTGGGCAAAAGAAGTGCATCCTCTGACTGAAAACAGCCTGCAAATGGTGGCTTGGGGAATCAGATACTTTACGGTGGGTTTGTTCATGGAAGAAAAAAGGTTACACGCTCTGGAGTGACTCAGACAAAAAGGTGGCAGTGGCTTAATGGTCTTCATCAGAGAAGCCAGATTTAAGGTAGATGCAATGAGGCTGAGGATGAGTTCTAGGACGGGATCCCAGGGTAAAGCCAGCTTAAGTGCCAGCAGCATGGCACAGTGCAGCACAGTGATGTGGAGGAAAATTGGCTCTGTAGGAACATGGAAAGAGGAGGGGATAAGAAGGCTCAGCAAAGGGAGATTGGTGAGTTCCTAGCTGCTGGGATTGAGGTCAGACAGGGATGTCAGAAGCAGAAGCAGAGAAGACAGGAAAACAAAGCTTTTGTGAAGGAGAACTAAGACTTCAGGGCTTGTATATGTTGTACCAATGCGGCAAAAGGAATATCAGAATGTTCAGCAGAGCAGCAGCACTGGACAGGGAGAAATGAAACAAAAGTTTATAAAAGATCTTATATCTGCATACAAACATGTGCACAAGCTCATGCTTTATATGTACTATTCTACCTAATTTCTGGATGAGATTATTATATTTATTAATGAGCAAATACAAGCTTATTTTGCAGTCACTGCATTTTGCTGTAGACGTCTCACTTCTTGTATCTCAAATTATTTGTTTTTCAAACAATAAAAAAATTACTGCTAAATATTTTAAACCAGTACTAAGCAATATGATTCAGGAACATTCATCATAGTGGTAGCAAAACAGAAATGCACTAAGTTCTCCATCTGCAGAGAATCCCAGTATATAATACCTTGAAATTTTCAAATAACACAGTCATTTTCATCTAGTCTATTCTGTGTACAGCTTTTTTGTGACTTCTATCAATGGTGATTTATAGGGATATGGAGTGCATTATAAACTACCTTGACAGAAAAACCCCTCTAGCTACTGCTAGAAGCTGGAAACTGAAAAGATCGATCACAGCCTCTCCCATCTCCCTCTGCCATTGCAGAACCATTGTTGTGCTAAAACACAAAACTATACAACCCTGATAAATCTCCTTTTCATGATGTACACTTTGGTGTAACACAAAGGCAAGGGAGAAGGGAAGAGGAAGGTGGAGCAGGTCTGCAATCAGGTGGAAGAGAGCAAAGGAAGACTTTTTCTAAGGCCTAGATCCCTGTGCCATTGAAATCCCTTTGCCTTCACTCGTGCATGTGCCTAAACAATTTGCCTGTGCTGTAACATAGGACTAAAACCTCTCTGTTGTAACAAAATACGTTTACTCAATCCTCCCCAAGCACTTTAAAAATGGAAAAAATTCCTCAATGGGTTATTTATTCACACAAGCACCTTTTATTATCAAATCTAATGTATTTGTCAGCAGCTAGCTTTTGAATTTACTCTACCTTTTTATTCAGTTTGGACAATAAAACCATGTTGATCTGTTCCCAGCTGGTTTCATTCCCTGGTTCTACTGCATTAAACACAATGTGGCTGTTGTCTGGGCTGCAAACACTCAAGGGAAATTGTTTAAATAATGAAAAAAAAATTGTTTATGCTGAAGACCTAATCAGGACAACATTGGATTTTGGAAAATTCTAAAAAAATTTAGATTCTTGATGTTAACTGCCTGGCAGCTTCTCCTTGGGGGACTCAGCATTTCAGTTACTGCAAAATATTTCTAGCAGCTAGGACACAGCTAGATGATACATGGTGCAGTAAAGCCTCAGACTAAACTCTGGAGAATTCATTGCAGGTTTTATCTCCACAGTGTGACCATAGTTTCAGTGTTCATAACATCTGCATTCACAAGTGAATGAGGCATATTTACATTTTCCTGTTCTGACTGACTACTACGCCCCCCTTTTTTTCCCCTGTGGATGCAACGGTGTGTTCCTATAACCCATGCAAATGTTCTGCCACAGACTAAAAACCACAGGTGTGACAGCCCTGGCCCGCTGTTGGCAGATGCCCTGGGCTGCCTGTTCTCTTGCTGCCTCTCTGCAGCAGCCTCAGGGATGCTGTGACTCCCTAGGGAGGTGTCTCCATGCCACCCCACCTTGGCAAGCAGCGAGCAGCTCAGCTCTGCTGCCACAAACTAAATGTCATTCCCTGTAATGTTTTCCTTGTCCTGCCAAACCGTGGCAGCCACAGGTTGGTGTGGAAAAGGCCTGGTCCTTGCCCAGATGTGTAGGAGGCAGATGCAGGCACCAGAGAGTGGTGTTGACATGATAAAGAAACATCTGCTAAGGGGTGACATCATATTTTCGTTGTGCTGCATGTCTGGACCAGCAATAGAGCTAAAAGGAATGGACTGGTGCTGTAATCCCAGAGTAAATCACAGCAGCCAGAGCTGGAAAGTCTTTATCACAGGAGACTCTTACCTTTAGATACATGTATGCAGGCTCAAACTGCAGGGAAGATAAGGAGAGTGGTACATTCCTGACTGGACAGAAATGTGTGAGGCTTTTTGGAAGGCATGGAAAAATTTCTTTTAAAATCTTTTTAGAGTTGATGTTTAAAACAGAAGATAGCAGTTCATAGCCAATGCATATCTTTCACAATCTTAAGTAGTGTTTATACCTTTCTGCTCTCTCCCTTTCTGGCTTATGCTAGAGTGAACTGATGGTTAAACTCATCTGAAGGATTTATTTCTGTGTTTCAGCTTTTTTTTTGTTTGTTTGTTTTCCCCACTTCTATTTTTCCTTTCCTGAAAGCTGAGATGCAGGTTTTCTAGGCTGCTGCTTAAAACTATCTCCTCCCCTTCCCCCCTCCACACACCTTTCCCACCTCTGCAATAGGGCAAATGCCATCCTTGTGCAGGGAGCAGGAGCCAGGCTCAGGAACTATAAAATACAGGCAAAGATAAAACCATACAAAGAAGGAGCCTCTCGATAAGATTTTGACACTGTGGCTGGCTCCTCTCAAAATGACTGGGAGATGAAAAAAGGCTATCCCTGGCTGGGAGAAAGGAGAGGTCTGAGGAAGCTATGATATCATGCTGTTTAAAATATGGAGTTCACATCTGGTCAACCCATTATAGACAATATATGGTAGCACTTTAAAAGGTACAGGAATGGGTCAGAGGGCAAAGCCCATCACTAAATGATATGAGGAATAGGAGACGACACAAAAAAGGAATAGTGGGGGCAGAGAAGAGAAAAAGACAGAAATAAATCTGTATTGACTGTGAGGAGGAGAAATTAATGGGGAATTCAATTAAAGCAAATACAAATGATTGAGCATTGCAGGTGGTAAAGGTTATGAAATGACATGAAAGTATTGTCCTAGAAGGAAGGGCAGTTGTCCTGGGAAGCTATTGGTGTGCAAAAGAGAACCTCCCTGGCCTGGGAATCAGTCCAGCATGCTCAGAGCAGGAATGTGGGTGTCCAGCAGTGCCTCATGCAGCCTTCACCCAGATGGTGATTCACTTCATGGCTGTGCAGGATATGGCCTCTTAACTGGGAAAAGGGACTCTGGTCCCAGTTCATTGTCCTGACCTTGGGCTCTGTTGTCCAAGCAGCAATCTGGGGACGAACCCAGAAAAACACATGGACTGGATCAATGAAAGTGTGAGATGGGGAACAGCCTTCAGAGAAAACACAGAAAACAGCTATGAAAATCATACATGTGGGAGAAGAGAAAATAGAAAAGACAGGGAAGTAATGGACAATGTCACGATACGATGCAGAAATGAAGGCACAGAACTCAGTGAGCTCGAAGGCAGGAAAAAGAAAATTTATTTACCACTTGGGTTTTATAGTTTTCCAAGGATTACCCCTGGATTGGATAGAGAAGTTACCACCTCTCCATCCACACTGGTGGAGACAAAAGTCATCAAATATGTCTCCTTGAGAAAGGAATGTAAACATAGATTGTTTTCCTACAGAGTCCTTGAAAGGACTCCACTTCAACATATAAACATACAAAAAGAACCTCAAAAAATCAGAAGATTTTAGAAACTCTCAGAAGGCTTTAGAAATGTGGGTGACAGGACAAAATGGGAAAAAGGTGATATAGGTGCCGGAAAGTGGAGTTAGAGCAAGGTTGAGACAGTGATAGTACAATGGAAGAAGTAGGAAGAGGTGACAGGGAAGAACAGAGGGAGAAGCATGGGGAGGTAATGGAGCCTGAGAGAGGTAAAGGGAGAAAAAGATGTAAAGTCACGTGGGAGGAGCAGCAGCAGGTGGGGAAAGTGGTGCAAGACGTGTTTGGCCTGGGAGCAGAGAAGGCAGAATAGTGACTCTGGAGTGTACATGGAGACTTTGCCTATAAGAGATTCTAACAAACTAAGTTTGGGCTTTATTTAAGATGTAGAAGAAAAGGAGATTAGATATGTCAGGAAAAGGTCAGCTAGGGATCATCTTTCCTGTATATATACTATTCTTCATTTCCTGCTTGACTTGAAATTGATTTTCATTTGTTTTCCTAATGTACAATGAGAGTCAATTCTTTTGTCTTCTGGAGTGTCTCTATTCCCAGATGCTCCCAAAGGCCCAGTGTCTGTGTTCTGCATTTACACGTGCAGTGTGCATCCATGTGGCACTGCGCAGTGGCAAATGAGTACTGCTGGGGCAAAAAACTTGGCATGTTGCAGAAGTGAGAGACAAAACAAGTGTTTTCCTTCATCCTAATGGAGAACTGAGGTCCAGAGATGACAGATAACCTGACCAAGATCACTCCAGAGGTTTGCAGTAGAATTGGGATGTTAGCTGCAGATTCTCAGGCTCTTTTAAAGCTCAGCTGACCCATCTTCAGGAATTTGGCTAGGAATCTTACAGACTGCTACTTTTAAGAACCTCAGCTAAAGAAATGCACATTTTTAAATTGGGAAAGCAATTGTGACTTTTCTCTCTCCTTCTTTGTTGCATTTTAAGGTGTGCATGATGTAACAGCCTTGGGCTTTTCAACCCAGCTGCCTAAGGACCATTCATGGAAAGGAAAAAACTATGCCAAAATGGCTTAGGCATCTCAGGGTGGTGAGCAGTTGTAACGAAGACTGCTGTGCTCAGAGCAAAAGCTGAATCCTGGTTTAAAGCAGTGTGTACTAGTTTCTCACTAAAGTGTGGAACTGACTACCTACAAAATAAAATATGAAGGGGAGTCAGAATACAGAAGGGCTAAGCTACAGATTTATGAACTGTTGCATTTTCAACCCCAATGGAGACTTATATTTTCTTCTATTGTCTTAGAAAAGATGGGTTTTTTCCTAATTGGCAAAAGTGGGATTAGAAGCTGTGGTGGCCATACACTTTACAACACCTTCTGGGAGCTTACAAAATGCAGATATTTTCATGCACATCATCAGTGGAACCTCAACTCATGCAGCTTCTCTGTGTTACAAACTGAGAGCTGGAAAAATATGAACACAAAGATCTTCCACAGAGTGTTTTAGTTTTTGAGCAGTGGGCCGCTTGAGACGATCCTTGCTCCCCCAGTCCAATGAAGACATTATTATGACTTTTCAAGTTCCCAGAGCACCTTCCACTGGGGAATGTTTCATACTGTAATGAACAAGCTCTGGCTTGTTTCATGGCAATAAGCATCATTACTCCCATTTTGGAACCCAAACCAGAGATGTGGAATAAATTGATCTAGATCAAGAGAAAAGTCTTAGGCAAGGTTAGGAACAGAACTGACAGAGATTGGCTCCCTATGATAGTCTTGTACACAATTCATGGGTGTCTTTCCACAGGGAGATTATATCTGTACGTGTCTTACTTCACACAGACTGTTGAGACAGTCTGACATCCATCAAAAAATCCCTGGTGTCTGCTCAAAAATTTTGAAGTAATTTACATCCATGGCAATAAAAGCTGTATGCTGTTTATTTAGCAGGGCTCTTTTAATGTGCTGTTTGTTGTTTTGATAGTCTATGTCTTCTTCATATTGTAATCATATTAAAAGAGCATTCTTTTCCTGGAATAAAGAGGTAATGATTCACAAGAGGCATAATTATTCCATGCAGTGCAGGCAGGATGCTGCAGAAAGAGGCATCTTCTCTATGCATAAGAGGCTTTTATTGCAAGTGTTCTACACAGTAATTAAATTCCTTTGAATGAGGAAGCTTGATTGGATTTTCTTTGGTTTATTGGGAGGAGTTTGAAAAGCAAGGTATTTAGCTCAATCGCTATATAATTTTGGCATCTGTTGGAGGTTAGGGAGAAAGGTTCACAATGTCTGATTCCTATTTCTCTTATGTGTTACATTATCTGAACTCCCTTGAATTCAATTGAATTACACCCTATCTGTATTTGTATGAGAATCAAGCTCAGAAATTCCTGGCAGAAAGCAGCAGGACACCTGAATGCATGCTGTAAGGATCCAAATCATCTAAGGGAAAAAAGCCTTGCTAAGGGAAAGTTACTTGCAGTTGCAAAGGCAAAGGCCCAAAAGCAAGGAAATTCCACATTTTCAGCTTTCTTTCAAACCTGATGTTTGCCTTACGGTGAGTCCAGCCTTGGTCCAGAATGGGACAAAATTTTAAAAACCAGAAGCAATAAAATAGAACAACGTTACAAAAATCTGTGCTGTGGCCTGACACACAAGCCAAGATGATGGCACGGCACAACTCCTGAGTATTTGAATTGTCAAAATAAATCATGTTTGTTTAACAGCAACTACTGTACACAGCTGCCAAGTAATGTTTTTGGTTTTTTTAAGGAAAAGAGTGAAAATATAAATTAAAATGAATACTTTGTTATATACAGCCCCGACATCTATTAGCAATGGAGTTTGTGTCTTATGGCATAAATTACAACACAAATTCTTGTTACTATAATAAGGTTGCATAATCCATCAGGAGGAGAGTGTTGCTCTGGCTGGGAAATTGATGTGCAACACCATGGGGGAAATTTCACCCTGCTCAGATGTCTCCAGAGGGAGAGTACACATGGTGAGGAAAGTGGCGTTTTCAACAGCTCAGAAAAACGTCATGGGGCAATGGAAGGCACTTCCCTAATCTAGGGGCTCCCTGCCTGCCAGGTGTTAACACCCAGTGGGAGTGGGAATCTCTAAAGTGCAGGTTGCCAGCAGGGTTCTGTGAAGGTTGGGATCTCATAGAGGTTTCCAAGGGCTCTGCTTGTATCCCAGTAGTGATGCTGGGGCTGGGTGACAGGAGGGCTGGTTTTGCAGGGAGGATGGCAGTGGGAAAAAGGAGGAGGAAGGCCATCTTTTGTGAATACAGAAAAAGGCAAATAGGAAAGACTTGGATATGAGGAGACTGGAGGAGGAAGACAGTGACACAAGCTTGGAAGTGTCAGTCCAGACAGAGACAAATGTGAGCCCAAGTCTGATGGGAAATGACAAAAGATATCTGCTTACTGCATGCCTAGAGCTAGACCTGCCTCATGCCTGTGCATGAGACCCCCAGGCATAGGGGAGTGTAATTCTCCAAAATAAGCCTTGAAGTGCAAAATTTGGTTTATTGCCAGGAATCTGAGAAGCAAAGTGTTTAGCTCCTACACAGTGTGAAAATTGCAATGGAGAGGACAGGAACTGTAGCGATGGTTTGCAGTTGTCTGTGATGTTGGCATGTTTGAACCTGAGTCAGGTCCAAGTGACTCACACATAACACATCACTGTCCATGATAAACCTTGGGTGTGCTCATCAGTCATCAAGCCTGTATCCTCACAGGATACCAGGCCTGATGGATGTCTGCAGCTGAGGATGCTTCTGATTAATTTTGGTAATTGCAGCCAGAATGCTTTGGTTTATTACCTTCACTCCTTCTTACTGGCTGCCAGGAATTATGAACCCAATAAACTGCCTGTTCCTTTGTCCTCCTCTGCTCCTTCCTTCCAATCCTCTAGTCTCAGTGTATTTGAGGAGCACCATGAGTCCAATTGGACCTGGGCCAAGTGGCCCAGGACTTTACAGAAAATAATATTGTAAGCTGACACGGATGACTCATATCAAGCCGTGGTTTCCCTCTTGTGACTCTACTGACTTTGAATGGTTGGGTTTCCCTTCACTGTTTATTAATTCTCAGCAAGAATCTCTCCTGGGCCCAGATGTCTGTACAGAAAATTGAAAACAGAGTTACACTTTGTGACCAAAAAATGGGAATTTTGGCCCAAAAATTTTTTTTTTCAAGGGTTGGTTTTAAAAGTTTCTGTTTTACTGATGTTTATTTTGTCTGGGCTTGCTGGGCAGAGACAGTTATACCTGAGGACTACCTGGCTGATGCTCCAAACAGGAAGCAGTACAGTGTGGATCCTGCCGATGCTGCCCTGGGTTCCACGGGCTCCGTGTACACCGTGCGTCAGAGCCCTGCAGATGGACACCCTGCTGGAGGCTCCTCTTCCTCCTGTGGCCATCGGCCTGCCCAGATGTCTTCAGGGGGATCCTCATCTACTGGCCTGCGGCATCAGACCTCCAGCCCAACAAGGAATGGGGCCTATCTTGACGGAAACAGAAATGGTAATGGAACATCCTATATTTAGCAATGTGTGTTGCTATGCTGGTGCTGTGCTGGAGTCTCAACTCATTCCCAAATTCCCAAGGAAATTAGTAAGGTGGTTCTGTGATGGAATCCATCCAGGCCACTCCTGCTTCCATTTAGAAGGGGAAATAATAACCTGTATAAACACAAAATTGGTCTGCTCACCATTCAGTAAAAAGGTCAAGGTTTTCTAATGCTGTTGTCATGTAAACATATGTATTACATATAATTGTGTGGCAGTCACACCTGTTATTATCAGCTCAGATGTATAGACATTAATATATAAGGCATTCCTCCCAAAGATTTATATTGCCTACAGGCAGGTACCAGTTATTTGTGTGACACCAGCTGTGTACAAGATGTGATGCAGAGAAAACCCAAATATTAGTGCCTGCCTGAAAGCATTTTAGCAGAAGGTTTTGCTTCCTAGCTGTGTGCCTATCCTGTCCCTTTAATTACACACCAAGCCAGATTTTGCTTGAAAGACTCCCCAACAAAACATACATTTTTAAAAATCATTCAGCTCACTGCTCAAGGCTCTTTTATCCTTCAGGAAGCAAAGTCACAAGAAGTTTATCTGCAAATTCAAGAAATGCCGTGGGAACCACTGCATTCAATGATTCTTCTTCCCTTTCTTTGTATTTTTGTTCAGTTACCATTTGCTGGGGCAGTCTCTCTACTCATCCACTACAGTTCCTATTGCCCATGATTTTTTTCCTCCAAAAATTACCCAAGTTCATCAGATGGGTTAGCTATTTCGCTGAACTTCGGTAAACTTTGTTTTCATTTTCCAAATCCTCAGTCAACAGCTCTTTATCAGTAGTGATGCCAACAGTGTCTTCACCCCTTACTAATTATTCAAACTTCATGTCTGCATTTTTCATTCTGATGATAGATCTAACAAAGGAGTTGAATGTCTCAGCCATTTTAAAGTCATTAATTTTTTTCCTTCCTCATTTATTAATGGAATCTACTGCCACTCTAGTACTATTTTTTTTTTTTTTAATCTTGATATATTTGCAGAATATTACTGGTTCCCCTAGCCCCTTTGTCTACCACTAGCTCATTACATTGTCTTTTGCCCTTGCATTTCCCTTGGAAACTTCAACTGCTTCTGCATATTCTTGCTTGGAAGCCATTCCAGAGCCTCTTTCCAGTATACCTTGCTTAATCTTATTTTTAATTCCTTCACATTTCTCACCTCCTCAACACCCGTATTATTTCTTGTTTCTGAACTTTCTCTACTTAATATTTTAGAACATAATATCTTACAAAATGTGTATCACAAGTGTTTCTCTCTGTATTTATTTGTTTATTGAACTTTGCCTACCCAAAACTATCACTGACGTTGCTATTATTTTCACACGCTTGCTTCCCTGGTTTAGCCTGCATTACTCTATTACAGATACAAGTATTCGGTTCTCATAATTATCTCATTCTTTACTTACAGAGTCAACTTTACTCAAAGCAAAGTGGGTAGTACAGAAATACACTGTAAACAACTTGTAAAAGTTTGTCACTAGGAACTGATGGCCTCAGTTACAAAGAAAGGGAAATGAAAATCCATTTTCTTTCAGATCTTGCTCAGTGCCTCTCAGGCTGGCATAATCAGGTGTTGGGAAGACAAGAGGCTCACAGTGCAGAGGGTTCATTTACCCCTCTCCCACCACTTCCTTAGAGCCTCTTTGCAGAACTGGGACCCTTTCACCAAGCTTTATAGCTGGCAGCTGTGAGGAGCCAAGATTTAACAATGTTGTTACTTACTTGCCTTAAAAATCTTGATCATTCTCTTTGGGATCAGTCATTGTCTCTTTGTAGCACATATGAGGAGCCAGGGCAGTTCAGAGCAAAGGTCTGTCTAGCCACACATCTTGTCTCCAGGATGAAACAACAGCATGCCCCAAAGAAAAGGATAAATGCAGAGATGGTGGTGCATCCCTACTACCCTGTCTGCCTTTAGAACTTTGTGGATCAAAGACTTCCTCAACCGGAGGTGGTAGATCCATACTTAGTAACCCTTCACAGATTTTTCTTCTCTGAATCACTTGGAGGTTCACTGAATACCTTGTGCATTTTCAGAATACACAGAACTGCCTGCATAAGAATGTGTTGTGCAGAGAAAAACCTTGGTATCAGGGGACAGAAACTATGTTCAAGGGACTGAAGCTTAAAATCAGAGCTTCTTAAGCTTGTTCAGCTACATTGTTTTCCCTTTTTGCTTTTGATCTTGAATGTCAGTGTTTCCCAGACTTGGCCAATGTTTTGTGAAACCTCCACGTAGTCCTGAGCGGGAAGCTAAGCTTCAGGAGACACCCCCATCTCTCTTAACATGACTTCCCACAAAATCTGCAGTCTTTACAGAATGGAAGGCTGAAATATGGCTCGTGTGTTTTTCCAGAACTGATTCAACAAAGATGTCATCGAGTGGTCATGCAATAGGGTTTAGAGTCCTGTATTTCTCTGGTTTAAAACCATTAAAAGCACTTTGAGGAGCAAAGAGGGAGAGATTGCTTTTGAACCAGGCATCCATTACATGAGTGCCTCTGAAGCAGTCACAAGTGACTTGAAACTGCTACATATAATACTTGGGGTTAACAGAACTCATCCCAAAACAGCTTAGTAATTTTTATGTGATGATCATTTGACACTTGCATAGCCTATTTCCTCTGAGGTCTCTGGGTCATTTGGCCAGCTCAATAGTAAAGGCTTCCTAAAACAGAAATGTATGCAGTGACCATCATTAAAATGGTTATGGATCCATTGATATTGTTGGGGTTTTCCTAAGGCATTTTTTAGTCCTGGTATCACCCATTGTAAATTAGGGTCTGCCACAGAGGCACATGCAAACCCATACAAGGTTTCCTGCCAAGGTCCCTAACAATCCCCTGTAGCAATCCCCTGGCAGCACAGTATATGGCAGTATAGACAGCCAATTCATGTTTGTGCCATCACCATCCATCACACTTCCTCTAATCCTCTCAGCTGCTTTCTGGAGACTCCAGCAGTCTCCCACAGTCCATAGCACAAGCTGGGTGCCTTGAGGCAAAGGAGAGACATTTGCTCTCAGACATGGCCAGGCGAATTTCTGTGGCTGTGATGGGCAACACAGGGACATCCATGAAGTCAAGGTGCCCACACATTCACTACTATATCACTTCAAGCATTAAGACACTGTGATGTTTCCAGTCACAGCCTGGTTTCATCTCTTTAATTATTTCTCATAGTGTCAGCTCTGCAACACTGGAGTTCTCACCAGAGACCTACAAAGCATTACCCACTCCTCCTTAAAATTAAAGATTGTATTACTTCACAGAAAGAAATCATATTTTTACCCACCTTGTTGCTTCCACTTCTACTGGCAAACCCAGACTTTTAAAATACACATTTCTGCAACTGCCCTAGTGCAGCCACACTGGAGTTTTAATACTGTCTTCACAAATTCTCTCTTGCAAAGGCCTTTGGAATCTGTGCATGTGTTTTTTTTTTCTTTCTAGGCATAATTTATATGTTGCTGAATCATAAGTAAGCAAAGATGAGTAAGTGGTGCATGTCAGTCTCTGTTCTTATCCTCTTCAGTTTGTATACTTATGAGGCAGAGATGGGCTCATTAAAAAGAAGAAGAATTTATCTCTGAAACCTCAAACAAATCCTGTTTATTTATGGATAGTTTTGAAAAATAGCTTGCCTTATTTATCATGGTGGGCAAATATCATGGAAAAAGCCATAATCATAAAACATATCTCAGTGCATAGCAGAACATGTCTTTCAAGCAGAATGGATGAGATTAAACCTCAAAGCTCTCATTAATGCGATCAGAAGCTTGATGTTTAATTCTCCTTGATTATGCTAAAAATTTAAAAAAAAAAAAGTTTTAAAAAAAATCTCATTTCAGAAAGCCAGTTGGGGCAGCAAACAGATAAACATGCACTTTCCTGTCATCATTTGCCAAATTGAAGCTTTTAAATTACGGAAGGAATAGTCAAGGACATAATAAACCTTTCCAAGCCTGCTTACATAACAGACAAAGCCTTTATCTCAAGTATGAAGAATTGTGTGTTCAACCACAATATAATAACCTTAACCTTACCCTGTAGCTTGTTATATTTATGGAGATTTTATTATCCAGTATTAGCAGTTAATTATTATCACCTGAGGGTCTTTGTTAAAGAGGCAGTCCTGCCTATTAGTACACACATTTTCTGAAAACATTTGGGGGCATGGGGGTTGAAATTTCTCTTTTTCTAGAATAATGCCGCAAGCAGCTCAGGGGAAAGATCCAGCACCTCCCCAAGGCAAAGGAGCTGCTGACGGCATTGTGAGCTTCAGTGCTGTATTCAGCAAATACAGCCTGCCTGCCAATTTCTGAGGACATTTCCGTCTGAAAGTTTCAGTGCTTCCAGCGAGCTGCCTTTTTGTTTCCCCGACAAAGGAGAGGCAAAGCAAGAAAAGCCCGGATGAACACTAAATGTCCGCGGCCACGTGTGGTGCAGCAGGACGCCGGGCGGCTCCTGCAGCGGGCCGAGCAGCACCGGCGCGGGCGCAGCCCCGCACAGGGCGTGCCGGGCGCTCAGTGGGAGCAGCTGCCACCCTGGGGGGACAGGGACTCTTCTGTGACGCCTCGCAAGGCGGAGGACACCAGCCAGGTGGTGCCCGACATGTCCTGCCAGCGCCGGCCGGCACAAACACATGTGCTAAGCCCCATCTTTGCCGAGCTCTCTGCTGATCGTGGCTTGCCAACACCCTGCCCCGCCCCAAATATCCTGTAACTCTGTTCTCCCAGACGCCTGCTTGTCTGGTGCATCTCTTCTTCTCCGGCTTGGTGTGCCCTAGATTTTTAGAACAGTATCTTAAAGCCTTCCTCCTTTCCTTGTTTATAGTGAGGGGTGCTTTGTTTTTTAAATTAATTCCCATTTCTCTGCACCTTTGAGGGTCTGCTACTTCTGCTTAGTTTCAGTAGATCTACTGCTTTTTATTATCTGCTCCAGTGCAATCAGAGAGAACCTTTTAAAATTTCATTCCCGCCCCCTTCCCCTGAGGCAAAGAAATCATTTAGGCCTGCAGCAATATTAAAGTTCATCTGTCACTCCCTTTCCACTCTTATCTATCAATGACTGTACTCCCTCTGGGCTCTGTTTGTTTGCCAAGAACATATTTAGGGAGTCTGTTATTTGTCTTTCCTTCTTTTGCAGGTTTAACTCCATTTTAGCATTTCATTTCCTTGTCATGCCTCTGCAGCCATTTGGCTGTTGGCTCTGTCTCCATTCTTCTTCTCAGGAAGGTGCAGAGGATAGAGATGAGTGGCAGGGAAAAGTGTGGGGTGAGAACTCAGACTGAGCACAGCCACTTCTTTCCCTTAGTTTCACTCAGCTTTTTCAACTGACCTGGTAATTCCAGGTTTCTGTGTGGGCAATGGTCTTGACTGGGATGCCAGGAGATGTTCCTCTGCAGAGGACCCTCTTCACTGTCCTCCCCTAATATCGTTGAAGGCAGGAGGGGAAAGTGCTTCCCTCTGATTACCTAAATTTCCATATCCCATTCCATTAATTTGACAAATTTTTGCCACCTGTCAAAAACAGGAAATTGGATTTGACCTAGATTATGATCTCTAAAAATAATTATTGGTCGCAAGCACTCCCATCTCTTTGTAATCTGAGTATTCATTATCATCTTGATTAATTCTGATGACAGGATGGCATAGGATACCCAGGAGACATGAGACTTCCTCATTTATCTAATTCTTAGGTTAAATGTGAATACCTTCAGATATGAAAAAAATGTATAGTACTTGCCCTGCTGCCATCAAACACATTTGTGCTTAATATAATCTTTCACCAAAGTGATGCTATTGAAAGAAACCCCATGCCTTTGTGTAGACATGAAATGATCTATTTTCTTTTGTAAATTGAGGAATTACACTCAGATGGGTAAATTACAATGTTAAAAAGCCAAATAAACTAATCAACAAAATAAATTATAAAATGTATTAAAAAACAGATTGTTTCCAGACTCATCAGCTAAAACCTGATATTTTGCTGCAAACTGGGGGTAGCTCGTTTTATTAATAACATTTAAAGGTAGCTCCTTTCACACAAGTAAATTAACACACTTTAATTCATGAAAGAGCAGCGGAGAATCCAAAACTTGATACTAGGTAGTTAAATAAAGACAAAAAAAGTACTTGAAGAATCAGTATTGGCACATAATTCTTGTTTGTATTTCTTGTTTATCATAGTTCTTGTTATTATGATATTATACTATCACTCAGGCATGGATTTGAAAGGGTTATCTTCACCTGATAGGGTCTGGAAGAGTTCTTGTCATGCAGCCTCTTTAGAAAGGTCATTTATATATTTGTCTTTTAGAAATCACATTTATGCTATTGATTGCTAGATTGCAAAGGAGTGAATAGATTCCTTCTGTCATTTCAACCTTTTCTTCTCAACCCCCTTCCTTTTATTACAGATACTTGCAATACCTGTGAAGGCTCCCAGCGGCACTTGGGGGTCTCTGCTCCCCTTTGCCCTTTCCTGGGCAGGTTGCAGGCAGGAGTCAGTGGGCTGCAGGCTGCCCTTTCTGCTCCCAGTGTAAATCCCAGGCTAAGTCCTCTGGGCTTTCCTTACATTTATACAAATTTAAGAGAAAAAATATGCTCCTCAGTAGTGGAACATCTCCCCTGACCATCCTATGGCAGTAGCAGAGAAACTTCTGTAGTCTCTTGGTCACACCCAAAACTTTCTCTCCTCCCTCTATTTTCTGACTAGTTTTCAAAAGCCTGGTAAAAGTTGGGACCTTTGATCTGAGGTGGTGTAGCGCCCGATACCTCCACACATCAGCTCCCATCCAAACCATTTGATAGATCGTGAAGGGGAGATGTCCCACTTGTCCCACTTGTCCCTGACAGAGTTTCTCAATGCTACTGATGATCCAGGGGTTGGCCAAGATTACCCTGTTCATTTAGCAGTCTCTGTCTTCATTGTTTCATGCCAAAGGCTCCAGATGGTGTCTGTACCGTTGTGTATTGCATTTATTCTGTGAGGGAGCCCAGGGTCACTTGAGTCCGTACAAACACTGGTCCTCGCTGTCTAATTAAAAGGATCTGCGGCTGTTCCTTGTCCTTTGTATCCAGAACAGTGACTTAGCAAATGAGAGTGTAATTATCATGATATTTACATCTCATCTCATTATGAAAACCAGATTTGTACATTCATAGCATTGCTGCATCTGGAGTTCATTCTAACTGCAAATACACCTTGTTACATTATACTGTAAGATGGGCACGGTGGCAAGAAAAAAAAGGACAAATATGCACATAAACCCATTATTGGGTGTATGTGGGCAGAGTCTCAGCTGATACGAATCACCAGAGCTCTACTGAAGTCAAGGGAATGACAATCTACATAAGCCCCAAACCCACCAGCACATTTAGCCATGTGCATTAAGATCATGTTTTGAGTCATGCAAGAGGATTCTCACACATCCCATGTGTCTTTAAAACCTCAGTATTTTTCTGGAGAGCTTGTCCCTTCTCTCCTCAGCAGTTCTGATTGCCTTTTGGCTACTAAGGGCATTTCCAAGCTCTAGTTTTGGTGTCTGTGATCTCCCTCTGCACGCACTCTTCTGTTTGATTTCTGGTATTCTGTAGTGTGTACTTGCTTTCCATTTGCACTTCTCTCATTAAAAACTGGGCCTTGACAGAAAGAGATGAACAGATGTGAGCAAGTAACATTTAATGCATCTGTGTGCTGCTGCCTGCTAATGCAAAGTTTGCTTGGTGTGGATATAAACAAATGGAAACAGCTTTCCTGTAACCTAGTATAATATAGTTCTCATCATAAAGAAGCAGAGTAAGTGGGGATACAAATTATATTCAGGTGGAGATTGAGATTTATAATTCTGCAGAGACTAAGAATAAAAGCATAAATGCACTTCTGTTCCAATGTGCCTTTATTCACTTGATTTAAAGCTACAGCAAGCTGAAGTCACCTTAAATTGTCAAGGGGTTATACCATTAAAAAGGCACATGAGCGATGTTCATCTTCACATGTTTTAGTAACTTTCCAAATTGGCATTCACTGGGGACCATCAGCTTTGTGAGAGACTAAGATTAGAGGAAAGATACAGACTGAAAACCTTCTGCTAGGCTCTAAAACCAGTATGAATATCTGAATGCAAATTTAAAAACCCTATCTGCTAAATCCTGATTTTATCCTCCACATTCAATGGTAAACTCCTTTGTTTAGTGCTGAAGAACCTTCTCTCCAGGTGTGAGGGTAGTGTCTTCTTGAGCCAAGATCCCTGCTGCTGCAGATCAGACAGCAGGGGCAACTTGGTTTAAGAGCCTGGCAGCTGGCACATTTTTCCTTCCCCAGCAGGGACCTAAGGGTTTCATGTCTTTTTAACACAATTCACCAGCTGGGATCATGTCTTCCAATAAGTAGTCAGATTGGAAACTTCTGCAAATCCCCTTTTTTTCCCTGTGCTGCCATCTCAGGCCAGTACTTGCACGCACAGATCCGATATCCAGTGCTGCAGTGAGGCTGCCAAAGCCCTGCACACTGGCAATCACAAACCGAGGAAACCTCTGCGTGCCATTGTCATGCACTGTTGTGGGCTTTTTGTACCAACAGCCACGAGCCCTTCACCTGAAGGACAAGATGCAGCTCGGCCATCAAGCAAGAATCCTTCGACCTGGACAGTGGATGATGTGGTTTGGTTTGTGAAGGATGCAGACCCTCAAGCTTTAGGCCCTCACGTGGAGCTCTTCAGAAAACACGTATGTAGAAAGCTACTTTTACCACCTCTAGGTAATTTAAGTCACAAAAGACAGCCAGCACATGTCACACACACCCCCTCAGCTGCCTTGGGCTTGCTCAGCCAGGTTGAATGCAGGGCCTGGCAAGGAGTTCAGCACCTCTGGAGGGTTTGGGCTAAAGAAATTTCACTTAATCCTTGAGATGTTGGTTAAACACCAGGAACCAAAACCACAGACTTTGTGAAAAGGTGGATGGTGCCCCAAGCTTGTCAGTATTAAAGAGGCTTTTGGAAAGTGCCCCTAATAACACAGAGTGTAATTTGGTCAGCCCTGAATTGCTCTGGCAGTTGGACTAGATCATTGCAAGTCCCTTCGAGCTGAAACAGCTCTATTCTATTCTATTCTATTCTATTCTATTCTATTCTATTCTATTCTATTCTATTCTATTCTATTCTATTCTATTCTATTCTATTCCAATCTATTTTGTGCTTTGTTATGTTACTGTATTCATGTATACTTCAAGGGGGGAACCATAACAGTGTCTTTAGAAAATGATCACTGTTTGTTCCCAGCTACTCCAGCATAAATTGTTTCTATGCCAAGCCTAAGAGAAAGCACTGAGGATCTGGTGCTCATTTTTCATTGTCAGATTGGCACAAAAAAGCCTCGTTTCAATGACATGTTTTTTTCCGCAGGATATATATGATTCTTCTCTGAAGAGCATTTTTATGTGTCTCTAGATATTTACCAGGAGAAACACAAAACATCCAATATTTTAATCTTTTTTTCCCCTCAGTATTGTGTACATAACCAAATTTAACAGACCTGCTGAGTCTCTAGAGGATATGATAGTTACTTTTGTGAGGATAACCTCCAGTGAAGGAAATTACATTATCCTTAATTAGTAAAGGGGAAGACAGTAAACTTGTCTGATCTGGAGTTCCTTGTTCTGCTGCTGTATATGGAGTTGACACCAATGTATCTATTAGCATTTTTTGCCTTCTCCGTCTCTCCTCAGTCAATTCCGTCTGGCTATGAAAAATGGATTTTACCCTAAAAGTGACTTGTTTGTGTTCAGCTGGAGGTTGTAAGTTTTCATGTAAGTGCCTGGACCTAGATCTAAATGAGATCAGCCTGAGTCCTGACCAGCACTCCTAGTGTTGCAGAGGCAATAAGAGGGCTTGATCACTTCTAGACCCATGCCAGCAGAGACAAGTGGGACTGCAGAGCTGCAGATGAGAGCTGAGGGAGGTAAACAGACTTCCAGCTACACTCTGCCTCCAGGGTTTCCAGATACAGCTGAGGAGGTGGCTGAGGAGCAGCTGAAAATGAACACAGACCTCGATGTCTGCTCACCCTAGGAAGGTATTGAGGCCATCTGCTGTTCTGTAGACAGGTCTGTGGAATGAGAACAACAGCAGGCACAGCAGTGTAGGGCCAAATCTGCAAGTACAGGTCAGGCACTGGCCTACTTTTCCTGCCTTCTGCCTTACAAGCTGATAATGAAAGTGTGGCCTATACTGGTCATGTGGACAACCAGGCAGATAAGCAAGCCACCTTCAGATCTGAAGGAACTCACTATAGAATGAGTTTCTGCCAATACCAGAAGGGGCTGTTCATCAAGAGAAAATCTTTATGCAAGGGAGCGAGAATTGACATGGTCTGAGGCATACAGGTATATCCAAAAGGACAAAAACACAACTTTTAAAGTTTGTCTTGTAAATATGGAGAGTGCAAAAGCACTAATTTTGTCTAGCTTCCATTTGTAGCAAAGGATACTTTTATGTAACAGCAGGCCCTGGGAACATTCCAGGCAGTCATGGGCCAGCTGCACTGGAGAATGCCACGATTCTGCAGCTGCTCTGCAACCAAAGAGATCAAGCTAAATTGCCACTAAAGACCATCCCTGTCATCCTTTGTTGCACATCCAGCACCCATGGGCTCTACTTATCATTGGTTTCCTTGTAAAATATGCCATAGGTTTGAGAACCTGGGTATGATTGCCACACAACTCAATTCAATTACAACTTTGAGTTATATATATCCCTGCAATTTTTCAGCCTTCAAACCTCATCTGGATTAGCACAAAGACCCCAGGGGTGAGAGACAAGTGATTAGTCCATTAACCTCAGCCATATCTTCCTGTATGTTCAATCTTTCTGTGAAGCAGGTGCATAATTTACTTAGAAGCACTTACTGTCATTGACAAGGCCCGGCTATTGCACAAAATAGTTGTTTTGGCAATCAGTTCATCTGAGCTGGGGGAGAGGCTGTTGGGATCAGCAGGAAGAAAACATCTGGAGGATGTATCCTGAACATGGGCAATGTGCTTTCCTACTGCTCTACCAGGCCATTTGGGTGTTGACCTCAGCCCCCAGAGCCAGCTCTTCCAGCCTGCAGCCCACATCCTTCACTGCCCCAAATGGCACTGCAGGATGTCCTGGCTCTGTCTGCTTTTCCCACCAGGAGAAGAAGCTTTGCTTCTTGCCAAGATACCCAAGGAGGTCTGTCACAGCTCCTGAGAGTGCCCACCAAAGACTGAGAGACTTCCTCCCCGCTCCCCTGGGCTGCTCCCTCAGCACATCTGTGTGCCAAGGACAGCTGTGCTCATTACTGATAGAGCTTTTGGTCTCACGCAAAGGAGCCACTGCCCTGGCTAGGGACTTTGTAACAGCACGGTGTGAGATCCCGTGGAGACTCCATCAGCAGGAAAGGCTTGGTGGAAAGATAGGGGAAAGGGAAACGGAGGAGGGGAAAGGTGGCCCTGATGGCACTGAATGTTACCAGTTCCAGAGCTGGTTCAAGGTCTTCTGCTGGGGCTAATGTACATGTGGAAACCGCGTTATCAAAGTCTTCTTTTTAAAAATTATTTTTAAAAGGGCTGACACAGTAATACTGTAAAAGAGTCAAGCCAAGAATCTGCACAGGGAAATGGCTAATATGGGATATTTAATTGGATATGAATGCTCCCTCTGGCATACTATTGTCATGGAGTTTAATCTTGACCCCTACACAGTAATAATAATGGAAATAATAAAACGCTGAACTCAACATTTAGAAACAGCTGCCTCCACACCTGACCCTTGACAATGTTTTTACCCTATGGCACCACAGTTAAAGGAGTTCTTATTTTATTTCCTATGCAAATAATAATTATATGTAACACTTATTTCTTCTTTACATTAGCTTCCTTAAAATAATGGCAAGGAGAGCAGGGAGGTGGAGACCATTTCTATTATGTATAAAGTGGGGGTTGCAAAATGAGGAGCATTAATTGATTGAGTTAATCAGAAAGTGACCTTAACTGCTCATCAGATAAATCACCTAGTGAATGGAATAATAATGATCAGGGCAAATTAGGATCCATAGTGTTGCTTAATAAGTAGGCAATGGATCACAGTGGATAGATCTGACCATCAAAACCATAGAACTCAGTGCAGACAGCAATGGTGTGTGTGTATCTGAGTATGTGTATGCACACACACACACAGAGCACTTGTGATGTTTCAGCTATCCAAGTGTGTAAATGTGCTCGAAGCTGTGGGGACAGGGACAGGTAGTATTATTTGGCAATCCACTAATACAGTCAGGAAAAACCAGACAAGCTTTGGATCCAAGGAAGGACAGCACAGCTGAAAGCTTCTGTGTTCTACAGCCCATAGCAAAGGAGAGTCTGTTTCTCTGTGGGCTTAGGCTACTTTTGCAGTAGTACTTCCTAATTTCAAAAGGTTTTCAAGCCACCAGTTCTGTGGTAAACAGCTGAGCTTGGTGGCAATTTCCTCCACTTACATGAGGATTAAATTAAAATTCAGCAAATTTAATAATAAATGCGATTAAATAAGCAAGTTACTACTGTCTTCAATTTGAGAAAAAAACATATATATACACAGATACATATCCCATATACTTGCATCATTGAGTGTAAGTGTACTGGAAAATGTGAAACATGCAGATAGCTATAGACAAAGCTGAAACTGAGATCCAGAGGTGTTCTATTAGCAGTTTAATGTGGCTACATCCTTCACTGTCTCCATCAGTCATACCTTTCTCTCAAGGCTGACTGGTTTTTCTCAGAATTGCACTTAAAGCAACCATGATTTTTAAAAAATTCTACTTTTAATTGCAAAATAAATTGAAAACCTAAACTAGTCTTATAGTTCCTTGAAGAATAAAAAGTAGTATTTAATTAAACCTTCCTTTACAGCTTCCTTCTATAACACCTCAGATTTAAATTTTTTAAATGAAATTTCAAAATGCATGACATTTCAGGTAGCTCTACCTGAAATGACACTATGTTTCTAATTCACCTTGTTTAATGTGTCAAGACACAGCACTTAAAGGAGGGTTAACACGTTTTGATTCTCTTCCTCTCTTTTGAAACCAGGAAATTGATGGCAATGCTTTGTTACTGCTAAAAAGCGACATGATCATGAAATACCTGGGGCTGAAATTGGGACCAGCACTGAAACTGTGTTACCACATTGATAAGCTCAAGCAAGCCAAGTTCTAATTATTTCCTGAACAACAGAATCCAGGCTAAATCTAGATGGAAGACTAAAGGTAACACGTTGCCTTACAGAAATGCATTCATTTGCAGATTGCTTTTCCTTCTTTTTTATCAAGGACTTTGTCTTTTTTAACATTTGTGCATTGTCACCTATTTTAATCCAATGGGATCTTTTGGGCTGCTTTGTGTTAATAATTTGCCAAAAAGTATATAATTACAGTAATTATTTTATATCATTAATATTATTATGATTATATAAGTCCTATTTTTGTAACCAGAAGTGGGAAATCAAAACCAAACACAGTTACAGCATATGTATAGGACTGTTAAAGGACAAACCAAGAGTCCCTCTCTTGTCACAGGTCTGCCTCTGAAGAGTAATAGCTGACCTGCATTGCCTGGGCACCAGCACCACTCTCCATGCTCAGGGGCTGGAAAAGTGTTGTTCGGTCACCTTTTGTCTGATGGAAACTGCCCCGTGTCTTGCACTCTCCGAAAAACTTGAATTATTCATTTAAACAAATAAACAAACAAACAAACAAACAAAACAAAAACAAAAAACCAAACCAAAACAAACAAACAAACAAAGAAAAAAAATTAAATAAGAAGAAATAAAAAGCAAAAGAGGGAGGGGAAGGTTTTTTCCCCACCTAAAGTACTTTTTTCCCGCTAGAGGGAGCAGCCCTAGCAGACTTGTCTGGTGCTGCGGTGCTTTCTGTCTGATGAGCTTTGACCATCATGACTCTCCTATCGAACACGTCCATAAATACCGCCAAGGAATCATAGGCTCCCAGCAGGATGCGCCCGTCACCGTTTACAGATAATTAATTCAAGAAGAGCCCAAATGCAGAGAGTGTTTCTGACAGGATGTTTCCGTCACACCAAAGAGGGGGTGGATGGCTCCCACGGTGTCTGCCATGCACAGCTGTCAGCTTCGTTCCCTAAGCCGCCTCAGTCTGGCGTACACTTTGTGGCACTGCAAGGGAAATCTGAATTTCTGGGTTTGTTTTTGTTTGCGTCTTTCAAAAACGCAGGAGCCGGGTGGGATTGCTCAGGCCCAGGACAAATGCTGTATGGTTGGTTCCTGATTGCGCTGTGGCTTTCAGTACACAGACAGATGTGCTGGACATTCTGCCTCAAGTGAATTAAAAACTCACTTCTGCCTCTTACACAAATCTAAAAGGTGCTTATTGACACTCCACGTAACTGAGGGGGACAAAACAGGTCTCAGGTTGAGGAAGTAATCTGCGGAATGAGTATATCCTTGTTTTCATCTGCAAAGGATGACTATGAAGGGACACATCCATATAGTTTAAACCCCTAGTGCATGACAGGGAGAGGTAGCAAGTGTTCCTAAGTCATACAGGTGATTTTAGAGCTAGTTCACTCAATTGAATTGAGAAACAGGGTCCTGATAATATGCAAGATTGTTTGACCCTCTTTACGTAGAAAAGAATGTTACCAAAAATACCTCATTAAATAAAATTCAACTTGGTGCATGTTGCTAGACTAGAACTCCTACAAAAAGATACCCATTAAAAGGCCTACTCCTGGAAATTCTTTAAAATAGGAGGAACTATATCCTAGAAGATTTACCCTAAACTCCTGCGGACGACTCTCCTAATTTAAGAAACTTGTCATAAATTTGCAGGATTGGGTCTTTACAGTACTGACCAGCTTTCAGCAAATCCTGTCTGCATGCTGAAACACCCTAAATAGGAATAGTTGAACAACTGTATTAAATGCAAAGTCATATATGTCATTGAGTGATGTAATATAGGTGCCAATATATTGGCCTAAACATGCCAATGCTTGTACACAACACCCATCCACATCACTTTGTGTCTGTGGTATAAAGAATGGAAATCTCTTTGGTCAGCTGTCTGGTGAGGCAGAGGTGAATTTCCAGTAACAGCAAACCTGTATTGTTCATTTTTCACTCTTACATTCCCAAAACATGTAAAAATCTAGCTGCATTGGTAATATCCCGTTCAGAGAGTCCTCAAACAATCTTTTTTTTCCTCACAATTACAAACTTAATTAGCCTCTCTCCTTTTTCAAAATGGGATTTTAATTCCTTCACTTAAAACACAACCTTGCTGTAATATATCAGTAATCAGAGCTGGTTAGACTTTATCAGATGGCTTCAATGCTGGAAAATCCCACTTTGTCAAAATCAAAACTCTTCATAAAAGCATGTCACTTTCTAGCATTAAATTCTATTTAACTGAAACTACAGCTTTCAGTAGTGTCAAAACATAATTTTGACGTTTTGGAAGTGGAACATTTTTGTTCCAAGAATATTTTTGCATTTTATTGTATTTTCCTGGAGGATCTGTAGCTTCACATTTTGTTCTGAGAGTGGGAGAAAAAAACACAACCCAGAGCTAGACTTTCCTAAGCATGAAGCCTTTCTGATTCTGTTCTATGTCTCACTCCTTTCTTCCACGCCCTGCCCCTACTCTGGATGTTACAGCTGAGGGGGCTGATCATACCAACACAGTGTGAAGAGACTCCATGGTGGAAATTATGTTATACACATGATTTAACATGCTGAAATAGGTTTTCATGTATGCATCTGACACACACAGTCAGTGGTGCCATCTCATTTGCTATCACACTTGTAGGTACATCAGAACCATCCAGGCCATGATATTTAATGTTCTGTTTTTCACAGGGGAGGCAGTTAGTGGAGTCCTTTTACATGTAAGTAATGCTTATGACAAAAATTCCTCATTGCATGATGTTGTTTTGTTTTATTTCACTTGAGAGGCAATTAGGAGACAAACATTATTGCGATGGCTGTAATATAGAAATTGTATGTAATTATTATCTTTCAAGTCTTGTCAGTGAAGGTAGTTAAGCAGCTCTGCTCTGCTGAGGGTGTCAGGCTGTTTCCCCAGAACAGACACTAAAGAACCAGAGTATGCATGTCAGCTGCTTCTCCACTGGCTGATGCTTTAAGTTTCGCCTGTAGAAATTACTTTGCTTGCTATTCCTTTCACAGCTCTCCCTTCAGACTGTAGTCAACCCAGTTGTATATTTTAACTGTTCCCGACAGGTGGGTGGATGTGTGATACCTTTAAAACCAACGTGTGCCCCTTTTTTTCTTCTAAGCACTTGTAGCATGATCAAAAGGTGCTTTGGTTGCTTCAGGCAGTTTCAATTCTTTGTGAGCTTTCACTTTTTCTGAAATAAAGCAAGCAGTGGAAGTCCAAGGACTTGGGGAACCATTCCTCCCTTGCTTGAGTGGTGGTTACAGGGTATTGGGAGCACAGAGCCAGCGCTCCCTGGCAGATCCATCTTCTTGGGTCTCATGTGGCTGACCAGCTCAGCCTCAGCTGCCAACACAGACCAGCCTCACTGCCTTCCCATCCACCTGCCATCACAGCCTCTTCTCTCGCACCAGCAAACACCTCCTTCCCCAGCCAGACCTAACTGCATTTTGAGAATGCCTCTGGGAATGCCTCCACCCCTCTGAGCCCACTGTCTTGCTTGGCAGGCTGAGGAGTGCAGCAGCCTCTGCAGCGTCAGCAGCTTTGCTCAGTGTGATTCATGCAGGCAGGCACCCTTGGGACCGGCATGTAAAGCATCACTCTGGGCTGTTATTGGCCTTAAACTGATGGCTGAATTTCTACAGGTTGTCAGCAGTCTTCACGAGTTACACTTCCTTCCTTTGTAAAGAATGGATGGCTGTGAGAGATTAAATGGAACGTTATTAGCAAAACCAGCAAGAATTAGTAAAACAACCAGAAAATGGCTGATAAAGTTTTTTGTGTGGAAAGAACAGCACTGTTGGATCAGCAGCAGGAGCACACAGCATCCATCCTCTGAAGCCTGGTCCTGACTGCAGCAGCCCTGGGCAGCCATTCCTCTCTCCCTGGCACAGCCACCCCCATGGTTTATTCCTGCCGTGGAATGCAGCACACCCCCATCACTGGCTGCACTGTTTGGGGGCTGCACAATATAAAGGAGGAATCTCTGTCAGCTCTTGCTGCCTGCCCCAAAACATACCTAAAACACTCAGTTAATTAGTTAGTGTCTTCTTTATTTGCCTGCCTTCTCCCTCTTTCCATTTGAATAGCCTCTGTTTGAAAGAAAGACATCATGAGGGAGATCCCCCAGGTCCTTCAAGCAGCCTGTGAATGACCCCTCAGTTCACCCCACAGAGGAGCATCTCCAGGGTCAGACATCTGCCTGGATACAACTGATCCTCTCTCAGCACTGGAAAGGCAGGCAAGAATTAAATGCTTCCTTTTTATTAATTAAAATTAAATGCTTTTCAGGCCCTCCCCCTCTCTGAAATACAGCCTCCTTTCACAGGGCCAGTTGCTCACTTCTTCCCAAAGCAGCAAAGAGGGAGACAGAGGGGGTGCCCAAAAGGACTGCCTGCTGCTGGCTAATCCAGCGTGGCAGCAGGTATGGAAGGACCAAAACCAGCTGCTCCTCTGGTTTGAAACTGGTTTGGCTGGAGAGAGGTGTAATTTGGTCTAGGGGATTTTCCTGTCAAGACACATGCAGGTTGCACCCCAGTGTTTCAGTCTGCACCTTCAGTCAGTTGCACGTTCAGTCAGTTGCAATGTAGATTTTATCTCCAAATCCACCTTCTTGAGCTTGTGCTATGGCACTGCTCTGCTGGCACAGGCTACTTCCACATCCACAGGCTTGAGGTTGCTAGGGAAGTAAGTCATAACAAGCACATTGAGGGTAAAAATTTAGGGAAACGGCAGGTCAGCAAGATCCTCCTTCCCTTTCCAGGCACTTCTGTGGGCAGAACTTTACTCAGCAGCTCTATAATGGGGCAGAGTGTGCAGATTTTTGGCTGAGGCAGAGTTAAAACATGACACCCACACACCATTACACCTTGCCACTGGCAACTGGGTCATACGGAGCCACAGGGATTTTCCTTCTCTCACTGAGAAATCCACATGGTCCTAAATTCACACACCTTTATCAGAGAAGGCAAGCATGCAGCTGCACACACTGCCTCTGATGCCTTGAAGTAGTCGCATGCTGTTCTCCAGTCCATGCTCCCTTCATGGACAATTGGAATTCGATTCCCTTGGAAATCTAAAATTTTGCTTGAAAAAGAATCACTTTTATTCACTGCCAAGAGTTAAATATTATGGAAACATGACTGCTAAGAATTTGCTTCACGTAATTTGTACTAATGCTAATAAGCAGCAGCTGCAACACTTCCTGTTGTAAATTCTTTTGTGGTTGCAGCAGAATTATCACACCTGTACTTCACAAATCTGATAGATTCGAACACAGCTTGTTCATTCTGGCCTCAGTTCCAGCAAATCCCTGTGTCTCAGAAGTACAGCTACAGGAAGATGTATTTACAGTCTCTGTCTCCCTTTGTTCCCAAAGCCTCTGCTCCCCACCAGGTACCTGGAGCAAGAGAGTTTGGGGCTGGGGGAGACATGGCAGCCTGGGAGTCAGCCAGTGCATGGTGTGGTTGGAGCAGATTGCTTTCAGCAAAGATATCATTGACCAGCCAGGTTTATTGCAGTTCAAGCAGACAGGTTTTGGTCAGAGGCTAAGTACAGGAGAAAAGTGATTTATTAAAGAAAAAGAAAGAAATATGAGTGTGCAATACACTGCCACCATGAGACTTACACTGAAACCCAAGAATCCTTCAACTGTAATCTAGAGAAAAATGTTTCCCTCACTCAAGACTCTAAATAAAGCATGTTAGGCCAAACCCAGGTCCCACTGAGGTCTGCATAAGTTTTTCTATTGAATTCATAAGACTGAGGCTTGGCTCATAAACCAGGTCAAGCTTCAGCCATGTCCCATAGTAACCAGAGCCTAACAAGCTATTCCATCCTCTCTTATAAAGAGCAGAGAAAGCTGCTGCTGGCCAGCCCCCTCTCCCCTGCTCTCAGGAGAGCTGCTAGCTTACTGGAAGAGAGTTCTTCCAGCTGCACCTCTACCTGACCCCAACACCTTCTCCTGTTAGCTTTGCATCCTAACTATGAGTTTCATGGAAGGTGGTTTGGGTTTTCCACTTTGGAGCAAACCAAAGCCCATGCCCTGAGGATTTCAGCTGTGCCACTAGGAGAAACTTGCACTGATTTGAACATGATTGTGCTGGGAGATTTCCACATGTTCCTGAGGTGAAGGCTGAGGTGGGATTTAAAAATAAAACTTTTCAAAATGAGTCCCAGTGACCCACAACTTTTGGCTCCTTCAGCATCCACCACACTTCATCATACTTCAGATGGTCAAGTCTCTTGATAGTGCCATAATCGGACAGGAATAGCTCACAGAACTTCAGAAGACACTCTGACTACAGTCTTGCTCCTCTTGGTCTATGGGCAGCTGCCAAAAAGCAGCATTTGGGGAGAATGTGTGAGTGTATGTTTCTCAGAGATGCTTTCCTGGCTGCAGAGACAGGCTGTGAAGTGAATGAAATACTAGAACAGAGCAACTAGGAAGGAGGGGCTTTAAAAATGGGAAAGCCCCCAGCTTCACTGGGATTCCCATGGAGTGTTATGCCCTGTCTCCAGGTCTGTATCGAACTTGCCTTGCATAGCACAGTACATCTTTATTACCCAGAGTCTTCCCTTAGTGCTGTATAAAACTGGGATCATGCTGCCCTTTGTGGATGTGAAATATGTGCAACCAACTCCATTTTGTCAGACATTTCTAAAAGAGTGGGGAATAGCAAACACCTGAAGTCCAAGTGGTACAGGAATAAGGACATTTCAGAGTGGATCAGTTTCACAGGTTTCAGTGTCTTCCAGCTGAAACATGGAAGGAGAGAAAAAGAACTTCTGAATTGAAGTGAATGCAAGCCAGTGAAGGACTAGTGATTAATATTATCCCTCACTTTGATGGTTTCCTGATCTGTAATGTGTTTTATGGCCCTGAGCATTTGCTGTAGTGGCAGTGAGTTGATCTGCGTGTCCAGGTTCCACTCAAGCCAAATGTCTGTCTCTAAAAACTGTCTTCTTCATGGCTTTTCTAATATGCTGTAACATTCAGAAAACTTCTGATCAGCTTGGTAAGAGTCGGTATTTAAAGAAAAAAAATCTTTCTCCTTATTTTTAATCTTGTGGCACAAAACTTCAGAGAGGAGCTATAGCCACAGCTGTGTAGCAGATCAACATACCTAGCTTTTCATTTCATGCCCCTCAGAAACCTAGTATTAAAAGCCTTTTGCTTACCTGATGTATGTACATACAAGAAGCTAACCTAGATTCCAGTCCTCCACTGACCCTGTAAATGGAAGTGTTAAACATAGTAGAGTTATTGACACTGTAAATTTAGTAGAGTTGTTACACATTTTTATCAGTATAAACAAAATCTGTATCTCATTTGATAGACCTGTCCTCTGACAATACTGACATTTAAATGCAAACAAGCCAAACTTGTTTGGCTGCTATTATCAAGACTCACTATCAGTATTTGTGTCACAACGACATGAAAGAGTTGTGTCCAGTGCTGTGCAGGGATACTGTGAGATGCTCAGCCTGCCTTGGAGACTTGGAAGGTTCATAAGGCAAAAGAGATCACCTAACAAGAAGGGTTTCCTAGAGACAGTTTTCCTTTCCTATTGTAGATAAATGCTGGAAAAAAAATAGAAGTCAATGGTGCAAATTTCCCACAGTGAGTGAAAAATAGCAGAACACTGAGAAAAATGAAAAAAACTTCCATGAAGGCGAACAGCATTTCCTCCTTCCCAACACTCTTAAGGCTGGCCTTTGGTGAAGCTGGACATCTGAACCCAAGCCTCCTGGAAGAATCTAGTGCCTTACCCACAAGACCCTCTACTCTCACTCTATTCTGGCTTACCTCCCTGTGCTGACCACATCTGTGTCCTCACACAGCCCTTAACTACATCCTTATGAACCTGAAAAATAGCACCCAAATGGGCCTTTAAAGGTCATTTAGTCCTCTGACCTGCAGTCATTCTCCTCCACCTCATTCTTCCTCTGTTATCTAGTCTTTTCCCCTGGAGCTTCCCACCCCTTTCCATTCCTATCCTCCCACTGTAGTTAGTTTCATTTTTTTTCTCCTCAGTTCCATTCCTGCAGCATTATTTCTTTTTCCTCCTTTCCCTCTCTCAGTAACCATATATGTACCTCCTTCACCCTTGCCACAACTCCTTCTCTACCTTTTGACTCTTCCATGTGCTTCCATTTCCCCTCTCTCTTTGTCTAATTTTCTGCAACTCTTTCTTTCCTTTCAATCAAGTGCCCTTTATAGGATAATCTCGTACCAGTTCTGCTGTGACAGAGACTACCATGCACTGACATCTTTGAATTAGGTTGCCTGTACATTTTTTGACACACTATTTATCTCATATAAAAACTCCTCCACTGCTTTCATTCACCAGCATGAAAGGCACTTCTTGAGAATGGTCTTTAACTAGTTGGCTGATGACTATTTGCAATAAATATCTCATTAAAGGCTCAGCACTTTTATGAAGGATAAGTGCAGTTTCCCTCTCTAGCTTCCATCATTTCCTGTGCTGCCTATTGATATTCAAGCTGCTAAAATTCTCCTTGTTCTGAAGAGTCCATGTTACACTGCTCACTGGGATGAATCCTTGGCTCCCACCCTGTTGCTGATGGCCACATGAACCAGGCTTGGACCTGTGAATGGCACACCATTAGGCAGGTGTGAGCACTGATGTGTACAGAGCCACCAGCATCGCTTCTCCAGGCTTGGAGAAGGCCCAGCCTGCTTTCAGCCAGCATCAGAAAGTGGGTTGGAAAGAAGAGATGCCCATTGCCAATGATAAGGGCAACAGAAGGCAGAAAAGAGCCATCCAGTTGGAGGAAGAAGATAAGTGACATTGGCCAGCTGGAGGGTGGTGGTGGGACACACAAAATTAGCAGTGAGGGAAGGCCATGCTTGTAAGCCTATATTAAGAACGGGGAAAAAAAATCTGTGTGGCAACTGGCATTTCAATATTTACAGCATCATCCTTCATATTGAAATATGTGCAATAATACAGGGCAGAGCACACATGGGTGCACACAAGTGTGAGTTTAGAGTAATGACTGTAGCTTCTGTGGGGCTACTGCATACCTCTACCAGTGGGAATGAGATCAGATCTTGGCTCTGGGTCTCTGTTTCCAAGCAGTGCAAAGGACAAGAGCAGAATAGTTTCTGTTCAGCTGGAAAGTGGCAGGCTTAAATCAGGCCACAAAGTATAGCAACTCATGCTCATATTTTTAATTTTTTTTCTTTAAATGTTGCTCTGATCTCTCTTCCATCTCCTCAGCATTAGCTTCCAGGGCTAGTGAAGCACGTACAGGGCTTTTTTGATGTATGTACAGCTATCAGTTTTTGTATTGCTAATTGGGCTCAAAGTGTGTTAGCTTTGATTTTTAATGTTCTGTAATTTGCTAGATAAGCCTCAGTTTCTGCAGCAGCTATATAGGTAGGGCATCTTTTATCACATCTTGCAGAGATTTTATATCATTGGAATTTTTTATATATCTACTAACTTTGAAAGGTGAATGACAGCTCTTTCCTGGTACTGTACAACCCTGGGAATAGATATTTTGTAACAGGCATCAGATATCAAGTAATGATATAGATATTTTAATTTTTTTTCAAGCATATATAATATCTATTAGAGAAAATAAAACCTGACTAGACAAACAATTTGGTTATAATCAAGAGTTCAAACTCACAGACTTGCATTCTGACACTCCCAAATTTATTATAGCCTATACCACTTACTGTTGATAGACACAACACCTCCACATCTCACATCATTAGAAAAATGTGTTTGACTGTTCTCATCCAAATCCCATAGGAGATAAGAGGACCTTGTCCAGCACACAACACAGACTTCTCCTCAGTATCTGTTCTCAAAACAGAGAAACCAGTTCACATACAATAGCTCACCAGGATTCCTTCACCTGACAGACTGTATATTAAAAATAGAATGTAAATAACTAGATTTCCCGCTTATTAAAAATGTGCTGTCATGATAAGATTTGGGCTTGAATGCTGCTGACAACTCAATCAAACTATTCTATGATTCTGTTCTATGATTCTGTGACTCAATGTGAGGTGTGTATAAAGCTGAGGACTTTTGAAAATCCTTGGCTGAGATTGTCCCCTACCTTTCATTGTCCTGTGAGGCTTTACTTGTCACCACCATGCTGGTGTCACCAGAGTCCTACTCTATTCCTGCTGGCAAAAGGCAGCAGGCTTTGTTTATTTATTTATTTGTGTGGGTTTATTTATTTATTTATTTATTTATTTATTTATTTATTTATTTATTCATGCTGGCAGTGCAGCATTGCCAATGGCAAACCCAAGGGCCCTGACAGGAGTGATGCTGCCTCAGTGCCCCCTTGGAAAGAAAAGACCTCTCAGTGTTCTCCCACTGCTGTCCCCAGTCCATAGCACCACACAGCTGTACAGGGTGTTTGAGCATGTCCTGCTGGCCAAATCTTCCTCGCTGCTTCTTTCCTTGTATGAATCCAGATCATCTCCTTCAGCATCAGTGCGAGGCTACCCATGACATACTCACTGACAAAAGAACAGTCAGGGTTTCTGCATTCATCTTTTACACATTTTTGCCTTAGCACTGTTCTGTTTTGCTTTCTTTCAATGAGGAAAAAGAAAACATCTTAGCCTGTGAGCAGCTTCAAGGCCCCCACACAGCATTTCAGTTCTGTGCCAGTCAGTGCCAAGCCTGCACATTTGTATCATTGCCATAAGTCTTGAGTTTTGTTACAAGCTTAACATGCTGAATATAGGTAATTTCTGATTCTGGAAAGCCTAATGTTCACTCTGCTGTCCACACATTTTACTTAGCATCATATTTTAACATTATTTTTCTCTTATCATCAGGACATAATAAACAATTTGGGTTGCTTACATGCCTACCTAGATTTAAATGCCTATGGCTCTTCTTAATACAAGCCTTCTCCATTTCTGACCAAAAAGTCTTACTAAAGTGACACACAGGAGATATTGTTAATTATGCCAGGATTACCGTATGACACTAAAAATCATCAGGGAAAAGACATCTGCCTCTTAGTTCCACTTATTGGAAAAACAATGCAAGCCCTTTCATACTTTGCTTTTTCTCAGCTATCAAATCCTCCCTCAGTAAATCATCTCTAACAGTGAACATTGCATTACATTGAATAGTTTTGTATTCACTTTGCCAATATGCAAACATGGGAGAGCTGAGGTAAAACGAATGTGGAACTTACAGGTGGGGATAACATGCGAATAAAATGCCTGGAGTCCCAGGAGTGGTTCAATTATGACAAACAGTGTATTAGTATTGCTCTCACCCTGCCTCAAAGGGTTTTATTGAAGTGATTTGTCTTCAGCTGTGGAGGTGTGTGCCTTTCTAAGTGTATGTATGCCCTGGTCTGATATATGTACACAGATATGCACCTGCCCACCATATGTACACATCATACATATTAATGCATCTGAGCCAAATAATAACTCAATTTAGCATGTTCTGAATGGGTGGGTCCTGTATATTCCTTCTTCATACATACAGTGTTTCAATACATGTGCAGCCATTTACCAAATATAGTGTCAAACTGTGATTCTTTTTCTATTTCTTCAGACATTGTTCTTTATTAACTGCAACTTATTCCTTCCAGTGGATTCTCTGTCACTATTTAGAGGCATGTTTTAATGTATAGATGTATACTGCCTGTTCCGTGTGCTATATGATACTGTTTGCATCTTAAATGAGCTGAGTGTTTCTGGTCTAAATGTTCTTAATTTTGTACAGCAGACATTTACTTGGGTTTCACAATTTGATGGAGTATGTTTAAGAACGTAGTATGGATGGGGACCGGCTGTGATACAGTAAAAAGGTCCTAAATCTTCAGATTTATGTTTCATAGAAAAGCCAGTACTTTCTTTTACTATTGCAAAATTATTTCTGTATTTTTTAATAAAGAATTGGATTTACTTGGTTCTAAGTATGTTTTCTCTAATAAACCTTATTTTTTAAATAAGGATCTGGGCTCAGTCTTTATGCATCTGCAATGCTCATTGTGCTCAACACACAAAGCACTTTTACCTACCACACTCCCTGAGGCTGAGCCTGCAGCTCTCCTAATGCCAGAATTACCTCCTATCCTGCCCAGTGCAGAACTAATCTCATGTATTTATTCACCTTTCTCTGCTATGCAAATAAGAGATGGATACCGAGGTGCCAGCCTCTTGATAAATCCCCACTGCGATACATTAGCATCAATGCTCATTTACAGGGCAAGCAGTTTCTTTAGTTCTCCAGTGAATTAAGGCTGGGGTGTCAATTTGAGGCAAGGGTACAACACACAGGCAGACTTCTAATCCCTCAGGCTGCCTCTGCATGGGCAGGCCCTGCTCTCATTTGTGTTGATGTAGATCTAAGGTGGCTCAGCTGAAGTCATTACTGTTATTCTGGATTTACACTGGGGAGAAAACAAGAGCAAGAGTTGTCCCAAGACCCTAATATTTCAAGGTTGATCTGCCCCCTTTATACTTGGCAGCTAGTGGAATACTCTAGCAATGTCTCAATAAAGAGCCTGAAAAACAGCCAAAAAAATCTCAGCTCAAATACCATTAAAAAACTTCACCTAGAAAATAAGAAATGCTTTCCCTGTTATGTAGAGTCAGCTCTAGCTATCCAAGAAATACATTACATTGGATGATTTTCCTCTTTTCTGCCCTTTAATTACACTTTCTTCCATAATGCTATCAACTCTACAGCATGATGAAGTTTCCCTTGAAGTCAATTTGCCATCCATGCCATGAAAGCGAGTACAGACCCTGGATAATAGTCTTTGGATCCTATCTTCTTATTGCTCTCCCCAGTCAGATAGAAATCAGGTACAAAAACTAGTGTTACAGAAAACATAGATGAATCAGGACACCCCTTGATTTCATTGATTCTGGGCTCTCTTAATGAATCCTGAATTTAAGGCAGACTTAAAAAAAAAGTTTTAAAGGTGTTTCTTCTTACGCTACACGTTTGCATGTTAATACCAAAAATGAAGGCTTGTGAGACATAGAGCAACCCAGCTGCTGCTCATCCCCAGCTTGTCGCTGTGCTTCTATTCCAGGGACAGGAGAAGGAGCAGGAAAGTACATCTCCCAGTACTGAGAGGCCAAAGGCCTTGGCAGAGTTGACAGGAGGCCCTGGGCCAACCCCTGCTGATGGCCAGAGGTTCCTCTGCTTGGTATGGATGTTCATATTCCGAGTGAGTCATGGAATTAGGTCCCAGTTCATACAACAAGCCATATATTTCCCTTGTGCCCTTAAACAATCAAGGGAAGTATTTTGGCTCTTCTGACAAGCAGAAATTTGCCTTTTTTTTCACCAGACAGTTCTTTTATCTCCAGGCTTTAAAGCCAGAAGAAAGTTTTCCTTCAGACTGAATATATTTAGAAGCTGTCTGAAGTCATTTAGAGCCTGGTTTCTGAGGTGAAGCAATTTAACTTCATTGCTGGTTTATGTGTCTGCAAAGGGTTCTGTGGCCTCAGTTTGAAGCTCAGACACTGTCTGTAATAAATAGTGGGGGGAGGGAGAAAGCTCCTTCCTTTGATTATAAGAAGTGTATAGAGTAGACTGGACTTCAGGAAGCCAGCATTGATCTTGAAGATCACTGAATAACATGCCATAAGGTACCTTCATTTACTATTCTGTCTAAAGATCCAGCTGGGCCTCACATCCCAGCTCCACAAGGAACCACACAAGGAAATAAGACATCAACATTCCTGCCTTGCACAGCTAACAGACCATGATGCATATTTTGGGCAATGGATGAATATATGTGTGTGTGTGTGTCTATATACATATAGAGATGTATTTATAAAAATACATTCATGCACTATACGGAGAGAGCAAAACACCTTTTGACAAAACTGGTAGTGCAAAGCAAATAAAAGATCTGGAGGCCTTCTATAACTATTATGTAAATTTTTATTTTGTTTTCCTTCCCCTGATTACCTGATGTGATGGCAACAGGGGCTTGGCTGTCCTTCTCCATATAAGAACTCTCCCCTTACAAGACCATAGGAGTTGCTTGCTCATGCAGCTGTCTGCCTCTTGCACCTCTGTCAAGAACCTGTGGTCCAAGAGCTGGAATAGGGAAAGTGCTGATGCTTTACACAGCCCTCTGCACAGACTGTTTATCTGGTATTATCAGGCAAAAGGGGAGTGTGATATGCCAGGGTGGTTTCAAGTTCTTCAGATCTCTGGAAGGAAAGCCTGCCCACCTTTGCCATGGTAGTCTATAGTGAACACATCTGGGAAGGATTTTCATATGCTGCTATTTTGAGGAAAACTTCTGGTTAAAAATTATGTCCAAACAAGATGAGTTATTAAACTGGAAAAAACTGTTGGGAGATGGGAGCTGCTTCCCATGCCCTTGTCTCACTCTGCACATGCAGGAGAAGGATGGGAGAGCTCCAGTTCAGCAGAGCTTTACTCTGGAGGCAATGTTGTGCACTTTTGCAACACTGTAAATAATTCCAAGATCTGTCTGTATGAGAGCTCTGGCAGGAAAAAACAAGCTCTGTTCATGCCCCAGCAACGAGACTCATTCCGATGAATGTGTCTATCTGCCAATGCCTCCTTGATTTCCCCCATGCCACTGATGGCTGAGCACGACTTCCCAGCTGTGTGTAGGCCACTTTGACATCTGGCACAGAAGCAAAGAGCAAGAGCATACGTGTCCTTTGATGACTTGCTCAGTGCCCTGTCAGTGCCTAGAAAGCATGAAGGAGAAAGACATGTCCTGAGCAGGAGTGCAGAGCTGGGTCTGAGGGTCTAGTCTAGGTCTAGTAGGAGAATGGACAAAGCCTGGCCATAAATGCAAGACTGGGAACTGATGGTATTGCTTGAGACTGGGAGAACATAGAAAGTCAGGAATTGTAAGCAAAATGGGAATGTGCTGAAACAAACATGCAAACAAAAATAAAAAGTGGGACAAGTTGGTGAAGGAGGTATGGACAAAGAGAGAAGAGACTGAGATGGTTTGTAAGAAGACAATGTTGGTTTCTAGGATTCTCTGAACCTGGGAATCACTGCAGGTGTTGCAATCCCTGCAAGCAGCAGCAACTGAATGTGTGTAAGTTCCCCCCAGTAGCATTTCAGGAGTGGCTGCAGCAGGGATTGAAGCCTTTCCAGCCCACAAACACATGCTCCCTGTGACACCATGCCAGCCACTGAGGAGCACAGGGCACTCTGGTGCACCTCCACCCCCTCACCCAGGAACCCTGGCACCCCTCCCCTGGTCCCACTCAGACCCCTGGTTTTCCTCCCCAGTGCTGATTTTTCTATTTCTCTCTTGTATTCATTTTTATCTCTCTGCCTTCTTTAACTGATGGGAGCTCCTTGTTCAAAAATAAACCCTCTTTTGAAATAGTGTTACTTCTCTCCTTGAACTTTTCCCTGTGAATGACTTGACATTAAGCTGATAGTTGCTCTTAACCAATTGTTAACCTATTAGTGGAGACCATAAAAATTACCGAAAGGCCAAGGCTAAAGCTGTTCAAATGAGAAATATTTCTACAGAACTCCCCCGAGACGAAATAAAAAAGCTCCTGCCGACAGAGCGGCTGCCAGTTTGAGACTAACGGGTTTGAAGATGATGTTTTGCTAACAGCAGTTAATCAGTAAATTCCCATTACTAATAAGGCCATCACTCTTGGCTGAAGCTGCAAATTGCATGTTATGTTTCTTGGTGCCGAAGATAAAGTGTTCTTTAAATTTTGCATCTGCAAATGTGATGTTTAGCACAAAACACCATCAGGAAAAACAAGAGGAAAATTGAAAAAATGTCACACACATTCTGCATCAATTTGCTTCACTGTCACTAAAATTACATATCTTTTTTGTTTTTATATTTATTCCTACCTTGAAATTTATATTTAGGAGGGGAATGGAAACCATGGATGCTTAGTTTTGATCTCAGGCATGCTGCTGCTGCATGAGAGGCATCCTAAAGTCAGACATAGCCTGATGTAAGTGACATCAGAACTGGCTCCTGTCACAAGACAAAATTAAAAAGGAAACAACCTGAAAAGTTTGATTATAATGCTGCATCTTGATTGTCATCCAGATCTTTTGCTCATTTACAGCATTGCAAGTTTGGCTTCCTTCCACTGATGCAATCATCATTCTAGATTTCAACTCTTACTAGAGAGTAGGATTTTTGCCATCAGTGTCCAAAGAAGAGTACAAAAATGTGTTTTATTATGGTTAGAAAGCTGGAGGCACTCGTTGATTACCAGTCCCTTTTGTGCTGCTTCCCCTGTCCCAGACACAGCCAAATTCAGAATCTGTCCAGTTGCTTGGAAATGGAAGATGAAGAGTGCCAATAGCTAACTCGACAGCAGGGCTTTTTTCCAGCATGAAATGTTCTTAATCTACATTTCCAGAGACAGTCATGCAAAAGTCAGCTGCTTTAGGCAAAACTCCTCCCTCCTGTGCCAAATGAGGTTTGCAGGGACACGGCAGCCTCACTAATGTTGTCCGCTTACTTCATAAGAAAGTTGCCTACATGCTTGACACCCCTCCATGACTTTCAGCAGCAACTTCAGACTTACTGGGCAGCTGGTAGGAGAGGGATTTTGCCCTGCACTCCTAATTCTGCATAGGACCGGGTGTACACATGCAGCAGACACAGCCAACCCCACAGCAGTGACCATGGTCCCACTCGGGGTTGGCAGATGTTGGTTGGCCTGCGGAGCACATTGTTCAGCCTCTGTGCTTGGGTGGGTGCACGTGGGAGGCCCTCACTGTTGGTGCTGGTGGGGGTGTTTCCCTGTTCTCCTCTCTTTCCCCATTGGTGTTGTGTTTGGAACCAATTCCTTTTTTTTTCCCCAGTGCTGCTGGGCAGCCACTTTGTGGAGCATGCAAAAAAGCCATGATCCCCTGGGGAAGGAGGGGCAGCAGACAGGAAATATTATGCTTTGATTCAAGGGAAGATTTTCCCCCACAGGGAAAAAGCTGAAAGACAACAGTTGTTTTGAAGGAGAAGCATATGTGGCCCAGGAAAATACAAAATATGTTGTGTGCTCCGTGATATCGTCACTGGAGCAAGCAGTGCCTGTCAGAAATCAAGAAGGGCTCAAGACCATAGGGTCAGAGCCTGATACCAAAGTGCCTTTTGAATCCCTGGCGCTGTGTTTTCTTGGCACTGAAAAACTTGCCTGTGAATTTCTCAGTCAAGATGATGCCGGCTGGTGATGTCTGGTGTTTTCTTCCTCACTTTCATTTCTGTTAACACATCTTCTGCGTTCTCTTAGAGCTATGTACAGCTTCCTTTTGGGTGGAATTCTGTATTTTTTGGCTGTGCTCTACTTTCTGCATCTTCTGCATGCGTTTCCCCACTTTTGCTTGCACCTCTGTATCCTTCCTTCACTTAGCAGCTAACCTTGTATTAATCTTTGCTTCCCTGTTCCTTGCTCTCCCCACTTAGAATAGCTTGGTTCTTCTCTTACAACTTTGTATTTTCCACCAGAAAATCTGTTTCCAGGTGAATCCCTCCTTCAAGATCACTGCCTAGGAAACAAAATGTCAGCTAGGAGTTTTGAACCAGGAAATGCTGACAGCCATGAAATTCAAGTGCCAGGGAACAGGTCTGGAAAGCTGGGAACTCATTTTCTGTTTCAGCTGGACAATACAGAGTCTGTGAGTGGCCTGCTCAGAGCAGGGCAGTGATCTCCACTGCAGTTCTCAGTTTTTCTCTTCCTATTGCCAAGGATGCTCAATGTTAACTTTGTCAAGCTACCTCAGCTTTACCTCAGCGCACCTACCTGCACACAGCCCCTAATTACAACTCCTTGAATGAATATTTTTAGACATTATATCTCAGGTTCTGGCATTCACCTGAAGTTTTAGCTGCCACAAGCTTAAAATTAGGCACAGTGAAGTAAGTTGTCATATAGAGAGACATATACATATATTTATACACACACACATACACCTGAATCCAGTGATCACCATGTACAGCAAACTGCACATCCCAGAGATAGAAGATGAACTTGGTTTCTATCTGAAGTCTCTCTCAAGCACCGACTGACAAAGTGTTCAGCTTTCCCAAACTGGTGCCTCCATGTGTTGCACTGAAAGAGCTTCAGTTGGATCCATGCCAGTGAAATTCTTTCCAGCTTGTCTTTCTGAATATTTCCCTGTCTATTTCCTTTTGACATTCTACCTGCTAGACCTTTGATCAATTTGCACAACTCAGCCAGAGGGTAGGGGCTTAGGGATGTTGAGATCCTTCAAGTTTTACCCATGAAGTCCCTATGCTGACACAGAACCCTTTCTCTGTGAAGCAGCCAGCCTCACAACCACACCATGACTGGTGTGTCCACTGTCACAAGCAGCTACTTCTACTTGAAGGACAAACGTCCCAAACTGTGATCCTCAGGGCTGTTTTTTAATGTCACTTTCACAAAAAGGTCCTAAAGGAACACATCCTTCACCAGGGAAGTGTCCTCCAGACCCTAACATCTTGATTGTGAGCATGAGCAGCGGTTTCTGAGCCCATACTAAAATAAGAATCTCCACATTAGTCGTACTTTCAAAGTACACAAAATAAACATCCTTCTGCCTTATGTCACCTGGCAGGGGTTTTTAAAGCTTCCTCCTGGGAGATGCAGATTCTAATCACCTCACTGGTTAGCATGCAAAAAATCATAACACCCCTCACTGGGGCTGTAAATTTATGATGGCATATTCCACACCTCAATAAGCCATCTAGCCACCAAGCTGCCAAGTAAAAGACCTGCCACTATGTCACCAGGTTGTCTTTTAGAAGGCTGGGCTGTTCTGAGTTTCTGAACAAAAATGCTTTGGCCTCTAGTTCCAGGAGGTTTAAGGCTATGAATCCTAATTGAAATAAAGTACCTGTTCAGCAAATAGAGTCCTTCCACTCTGGGATGAGGGCATAAAATTGAAGATGAGCCCTTGTCTATAATGCTTCTTCTCAGCAAGCTTCATGAGGATCTCAGCCTTCACACACAAATGAAGGGGCATCTTGTGCAGGGACAGAAACATAAAAGTCAGATCATGGAGTTTTGAGTACTGTTATGAAATGGATGGGCTACAAATCTCATGCTGCATATTTAACAGAGTCAGCTAGCCCAGCTGAGTTGCAAGAAAACCTTCATCTGAAAACAACAAACTCAGAATTGACTGTGGGGGAGGCAGGAAGGGGGTGTTTTTTCTCTAAATTTCCAGGTCTTAATTTTTCATTTCCACACATGAAGCTGTCTCCTGTGTTTTATTTATCCAGTTTGAAGTATTTCAACTTGGTCTTGATTTTATTGACTTGGGTATTTTTGTTGGCTCTACCATCCCTCATCAGCAGGGACTGAGAATGGGTCCTTCACAGCCAAACCCATGTCCTATTACTGCCTGTGAACAATAAGCATCAACAGTAGCCATGGGCAGCAGTGGTCTTCTGCCTCCTCCAGAGAAAAACTACCCAAAGGAGTATGCAAAACTCCAAGGCAATCTGTTATATTAGAAGAAAACAACCCTCCGTTAGAACAAATGGAGCACTTTGGGTTTCCTTTGGTGGTGAATGAGATGACTGGTTGTTTCTTTTGCAGAAAACTGGTACATAGAGGTTTTCAAATGTGAACAGGTTCATTTTAAGCTAACTGTATAGTTCCACACACCAGCTTCAAGGACCTAGAACTGCAACCCTTGTTTAGCCCAGAACCAATTTCAAATGAGCAATCTGAGTAAGAGACTCTCCAGTTTAAGAAGTAAACTAAATTAGAAAGCATGATAAATTGCTACAGTTTACTTAGCTTTAAATTTCTCTGCTTTTCATGTTTACCAGAGAAATCCCAGCACCTACATTTTCTGCAAATAAAAACACTACTCATGTTAATTGATTTTTATACTGTAAATTTATTACCTAGACTTTCATGCTACATGGCCATGTGGTTAAAAATTCTGCAGCCCACCTCTGGTTCAGAACAGATGTTTGCATTAAAGCTCCACATGGAGAATTCTGCAAGTTCAAGACCCACCACAACACAGAATCCAGGACAACAGAGGTTTCCTGAATTCACCAGACCTATCCTCAGGTAACAAGCAAATGTGCACTGAGGGAAGAGCCCTGTTGGTCACAGAAGCCATCCAGGATCTGGCTCAGGAATTTGAGAGGAGCTTCAAGTCACAGAGCTGTGTCAAGCCTGGAACTGTGCACAGAAAGAAGAGGAAGCTGGAGGCTGAGCAGGACAAGGAAGGCAGCACTGCTTAGAGATGCCTTGAGCTAAGAGGAAAGGATGCAGGAAAAAAAAAAGAAAACAAAAATTAGTTATATCTTGTAATATTAAAAAAATTATTTGGAGATTCATCCAAAATTTTAAGTGTCAGTAATTTCTGAGTGCACAATAGCACTGTTTGCTTTTATTAAATTTTTTTCTCTTAAATTACGGCCTCTGCCTGGATGTTGCCATTTCAAAAAGAGCAGAACCATTTTTCCCCCTCTCTTTTTGTTTTTTTTTCCAACTTTCCACAAAACCTTTCACCTCCAGCTAGAGAGGAGGCCTGGAAAATTTCAGCCTTCTAGGTGAAACTTTTGGATAGTTGCAAGAAAGTGAAAATAGGGAGATATAACATAATGGAAACACTTTGGCAGCCTTAGTTATAGCTGTCACCAACGTTCCATTCTTAATGAAAACTTTCCTGAAGTGAGGCTGGAGTAGACTAATTAACCCAAAGAGGGCCTTTCCTGACCCCGCTGTGGTTTGCAGGCAGGCTGAGCCTCCCGAGACAGAGAGAGCTGCTCAAGCTGCCATGTTCCATATTGGAAGGAGCTTGGATCTGTAAATCAGAATGTTGTTTCTGCCCAGGATTTATTTCCCTTCACCTTGGGGTGAGAGGCCACAATGACTTGCCCAGGACAAGAGCTTTCTGCATTCCTGTTTCGCAAAAAATCCTGTCTGGTAATCCCTGAGCACCAGCAGTGCAGTTCTGGCCAGATTTCCTGGACCTGCCACCCCACCACCTGCCAAGTTTCCATGGAAAGGACACTTAGCCTCTCCTGACAGGATACAGAGGTGTCGTGTGCCAAACTGCTGGACTCCCAGCAGACTCAGACAAACAGACCTTGGCTCTTGGCTCTCTTGCCTTCACGGGGCACCCCTGACCCTGCGAGGTCAAGAGCCTGAGCCTCAGTGCAGTACCCCAGCCAAGCGGGAAAGGATGCACCAAGACTTTTCCCACCACAGCTCTGTCCACAGCAGTCCCAGACAAGGAAACAGAGCTCCACCATGTCCAGCCAATCCAGTTCAGGAAGTAGGCACCCTTTGCCCCCAAAGACCAACACATATTATACTTCACTGGCAATCCACATGAACTGTATGGCCTTGAAACTCCACAGCACTCTCCCAGTGGTTCCCAGGTACAGCAAAAGCCAAACAGCACTTTACTCATCGTCACTTGTAACTCCGTTACCTGAGCATCACATTCAGATAAAACCAAGATATTGATTTAGTATTTGTCACTTAAAATAATTAATTTTTGGCCCAGACTTTTACAGTGCTGTTCAGCTTCAAGAATTCAAATAAAAGAGTACTCCTCATTACTTTGCAAGGTCCTGCACCTGGGATGGGAAAACTCCTAGTGTCAATACAGGCTGGGGGAGGAAAGGACTGAGAACAGCCCTGTGGTGAAAGACTTGGGGGAGTCTGGTGGCTGAGAAGCTGTACATGAGCCAACAGTGTGCACTCAGCCCAGAAAACCAACTGTGTTCTGAGCTGCATCAAGAATTGTGACCAGGAGGTTGGGGGAGTAGATTCTGCCCCTTTACTCTGTTCTTGTGAGACCCCACTTGGAGCGCTGCATCCAGGTCTCCAAAGGAACGACACAGAATTGTTGGAGCAAATCCAGAGGAGGACGACAAAAATTATCAGTGTTGGAGCACCTTCCCTATGAAGACTGAGAGGGCTGAGATAGTTGGGGTTGCTCAGCCAGAGAAGAAAAGGCTCCAGGGAGACCTTGGAGCACATTCCAGTACCTAAGAGGCTTATAAAAAAGATATAGGGACAAACTTCATTATCAGGTTTAGCAGGGCCTGTAGCAATAAGACAAGGAGTAATGGTTTTTAACTAAAAGGGGATAGATTTAGGTGAGATATAAGGAAAAAATATTTCACAATGAGACTGGTGAAATATTGGAACAAGCTACCCAGAGAGGTAGTGAATGCCCCATCCCTGCAAACATATAAGGCCAGGTTGGGTGGTGATGGGTGTTGGTTTACATTGATATACACAGATTTTTTTGGTGTCTACCAATCAGGAGTAAGTCAGACTTGTGGTGACAGTTGCCAGTTTTGCTCTGCAAATGCAATTGATCATTGATTTGGAAGAATATAGTACAAAACAATAATCTTTTTGTGTTGTTCCTCTTGTCCCCTTAAAAGAGGGAAGTTTCTAGCCACACATCTTGAGGATTGCCAGAAAAACAGTTGATTTTGCATCCAACATAACTGAGGTATGGGAAAGAAAGGGTAAAGGATCCTCTAACAGCAAATCTACTATGGGTGGAGAAAGTCCTGCTGTGTCAGAAGCTGCTTGACACAAGGCTGCTGCCTCCCCTGCTTCACTGCTCATTTCTGCCTCCCCTCCTCCTATTCCTCCTCCTCCAAATCCCTTCCTCCCCCAGGATGAACCAAACAGCCACAGTGTTTCTTGCAGAGCTAATCCAAGTCAGGGCTAAAAGCTTCCAGAAGAGGTTTGGAACAAACAGCTGGAGCTGCTGGCAGAGGTTAGAGAAAAATATAAAATAATAATAAAAAGCAGTTATCATTTGTAAAGGGCAGACTGGCTACTGTTTAACAACCCTACCTGTGACCAGGGTGATACTAATATTAAAACCAGGGATATCAGTGATGCCAAGTGCTGGGAAAACATTACATTTAAGCACAAAGGCTCTTAGAGGAGCAGTTCACATCTCGCTGACATACAGCTATCAGGCCACTCAGAGTCTCTAAGATATATGAAGCAATTGAAAGGACACATACTGTAATTACAGGGATATACAGATATGTATGTTTCAACCTTAGCTTCAGAGCAATAAATCCTTGCGAGGCAGATAAATCTTTGGTTGGTAAGAGAGGACTCTTGCTGCTGGTTCCTGTAAAGTAAATGTGCTCTCACATTAATAAGCTTTTAAAGTGAATAGTTTCATTGATTTTGGTGGGGTTCCTTGCAGAAGTGAGGATTGTAATGTTTCTTCCAAAGAAATCTGACCGGGACACATTTTTCGCAATGTATTTCAGGCACATTTGCAGTAAAATGTAGTAACTTTTCCAAATGGAGGGGTCAGTGTTTTTCTTTTCCATTATTAAGCCAGTGATCTACAACAGACAGCATTTTTCTACATAGTAGTCCTTGATACCTTTCCTGCCAGCAGGTAAGACATGATGGTTTCCCCACCACACAAGGGAATAACCATGTCAATATTGTTCTATCTAGCACCCTGCATTTACTGCACCAATGGGTGAAAAATAAGGGCACAAGGCTCACAAAGTGCCAACAACTGAGTGTGTGTATCTTCATGGTTTATCATTGTATCGTTAAAGGATTGACTTGGTCAGGTTTTCACATGCGCAGGTGGTTGCCTTAGCCACGGCAGAATTGCCTAGAAGCTTCAAGTCCATTTCAGAGCGTAGCACCTCTCTGACTGGCACAATGGAAGCATCAGAAGAAGATGCAAAAACCACAGATATAGCCAGGTGTTTTGCCAGTTCCTGTCAGCTAACAGCTGGCTTGTGATCTGGAATACCTAACTCTGTCTTTCTGTAAACATTATCCTTTTAAAAGTTCCTCTGCCTACAAAGTACTGTGGCAATGGTATCTTCAGATTAATATGCAATGCTAAGAAATCTTCATAGGGACTTCTTTATTTCTTTCCATGCCATGAAAAGTAAATAGCACCATTCAACCTACCCCTCCTTTGCCATTATTGTGATTCTCTCCTTGCAAGGATAGATGTAGCCATCTACCTGTCCTTTGCATGTAAACCTTTTCAGACTTCCAACCGTTTTTGCTACCCATCCTCAGTACCCATTTATTTCCCCCACAGTTACGTCCAAGTAAGCAGGTCCAGCTCAACCACAGCAAGGACTATTTCATAGTATCCCTGTGCCAGTCTATATGTATCACAGAAATATATCATCTTATTCTGTGCCAACAAGGTGTTTGGATTGTTTTTTTCCTATTTTCTAGACAGTCTGTGACCCGAGGGGCTCAGTCACTGGCAGGGACTATTTAGACAGCACAAACAGTTAACCCTCAGCTAGCTGAAACCTCCAAGTCTAGCCAAACCCTTGAGCAAGGCTTAAGTTAAGCTCAGTGAGGCTTGGGAAACTCGGTGGCTTGCAGGATTGTCTCTCTTTTTTTCTCTGAACTACTTTCCCAATTAAGCAGTAGTTCAGAAGAGACTGTGGAATTTGGATCGTTATAGGTGACAGTCCTTGGGAGCTCTGAGGAAAGGGCCGGAGGGAATAGTCCCCTCTTTCACTTGAGCAATGAGGTGACTGCCCTGGAAATCACTTCTTTTAGTGCCTTATTAGTATTCTGACATACTGCTCATCCTATTAAAAATTACCTTGTCACCAGTGCCTTTACTAACTGTCACAAGCATGGATGGGACATTAGCAGGCAATTCATTAGCTGTGCTCTGTTCCAACACTCTGGAGCTATCCACAGCTGCTGAGAAGAGTTTCTTCTGTAGGGGACGGAGCCTGCCCTAGAAACGGCCATAAAGATGCACACAGCTGTAAATGGGTAGTCTAGGGGGCCACAGCATTATTTTCCTCTGTGTTGCCTACAGAACAAGATCAGGTGTTTCCCCTCTGAGTCAGAAAAAGCGGGGAAAGCCATAAAAATAAAGGACAGGAGAGGGGCAGCAAAGAATTTCAAAGAAACGGCATCACTGCTCTTCATCCCAAATCTTTCTTGTACTTTTTCAAAAGGGATTCCTGGGGAAAAAAAAAAAAAAAAAAAAAAAAAAAAAAAAAAAAAAAAAAAAAAAAAAAAAAGGGGGGGAGGCAGAGAAGTGCTCCATTTGGCCTGCAAATCCCATTTCATTAATTGATTTTTCTTTTCTTTTAAAGCTAGTGGTTATTGGTATTTTGTTAACTAATTTTAATGATGGGGATTAACAGTACAGCTAAAGATAGAGAAAGTTTACAGAACTTTTTACAGATAAAATCCTAAAGGAGTATGTGGGAACTACTGTTTAAAGATCTACACCCTCTTTGTAATTTTATTACAACTGTGGAAATAACTCTCTTTCTCTGTTCACATTTACAATAATACCTCTTTGGACATGGAGAAATATTAATTTTTTAGTTTCTTTTAATCTTTCAAGTCTCTTTCTACATCCAATTTAGGCTAATTCTGATCCTGAAGTGAAATTTCTTCTATTAGTTTCTCTCTTTAAGGTTGTACTGCCTTGTACACACCCACGTCACTCAGGGCATCCTACAAGAAGGCTTATTTATATATATCTTCTTTGGTTTTGTTTTTGTTTCTATGGAATATAATCTGCAGGATATCTGCATATGCCTTTTTATTTGAGAAGAAGAAATTTCTTCAGTGAGGCATTCTCTGTGCTTAAATACATTAGAGGACAGAGTATAAAAGCAGTTATATGGAAGCACAATCCAGAGTTATCCTCTGCCAAAAACACCATCTCAGCTCTCTAGCTGTAACAGACCATACGTGGGGGAAGCAGCCTTCACCCTCTGCTCTACAAGCATAACTCAAAAGGAGAGCCGTGGAGAGATCATCCTGACATCAAGTGGGATTAACAGAGCTAATCCAAGAAATAGTCATGTGTAAAGGATTCTCTGGACCAGATACATTCACAGGATGGGATAATTTCCTTTTAAATGTGCTCTGCTTTCCCTTCCAGACTTTGCATTTCCAGGTGCAGACAAAGCACTTTCTGAGACATCATTTAACTGCTCACAGTCCTGCAAAGGGTATCTGTAAGTTAATGCACAGTAGAGGCCAATGTCAATCTGCAATGAGCGCTGGAGTTCATAATGAAGAACAGGTGAGAAATCAGTTTCCTGCTCTTTACCTGGGGGACAAGAAACACTGTTTTGGGACCTGGCTCCTCAATAGACATAATAAATAACTACACACAAAGCGTGATTTAAAAAAAAAAAAAAAAAAAAAAAAAAAAAANAAAAAAAAAAAAAAAAAAAAAAGAAGCTTCTCTGGTTCCATGAGTTAAGCATATACTTTAGGAATAAGTTAATCACTCTGTTGTTTCCTGTCTCCTACCAATAAAAGGTAGGAGTATGGTGCACACTGGTTTCCAACAGAGCCACTCAATTTTTACAAAGAACCATTGGATCATGTTGGCAAAATCCACCAGCTCACGGACTCCAGGTTTATTGGAGGTGCCAGATCCTGAGTGATGGCTTACCAGCCGGGAATCAAGGCCTGGGGCAGAGAAACCTGCAGGACTGCCTACAGGAATGAGGGGGGATCCCATGGCAAGGACCTTGGCAACGTCATTTCTTTGGAGACCATGTGTGCCATTATAGCAGCCCGGCAAGAGATGCACCTTCCCGCAGCGGGTGTAAAACCCTGCAGCCCCACGGACCTTGGAGCGATGACGGTTCAGGGCAGCGGACTGGCGCTGCCAGTTCAAAACACGGCAGCGCTGGTCCCAGAGATCTGCGGTGGCACTTCTGTCCCTGAACTACACACACTCTGACAACATTTGGGTCTCTAATTCCTACTGAAGTGCTTTGCTTCCTTGAAACCTCTCAGAGATCTCAGTGTCTGACGCAAGTAGGTTTTTCCGCAGCTTTGAAGGATCTACCCTAAAAACCGAGATTTTCGTATCCGCAGGACGAGCCCCGGCCATCACCCACGGCCGACATCTGACGGCTTACAAGCCATCCTGAGAGCAGGGGCTGCAGGAGACGTCGCTCGCCATCCATCACTCCACGGGGACAAGCGGCGGAGGGGGCGAAGGGCTCCGACCCCTCCCGGGTCCCGGCCGCACACCCCGCGGAGCCGCCGTCGG